>JAXCLO010000086.1:5505544-5521000 GCA_035583995.1 Arremon aurantiirostris | reverse complement strand
CCTGTTGCATTCCACAGCAGCAGATAATCATTGTTTGCATTTTGTTCCTGAGGCCTCTCAGCTTCTCAGGAGGAAAAGATCCTAAGGAGAGGATTTTTCAGAAAATCTCATGGCTACAGGGAGGGTGTGTGCTGTGGGCTCCTTGCAGCACCCCAGGCTGTTCCCCAGGCTTTGGCTCACATGGAACGTGGCACAGGAGCTGCCAGGGAAGATTCCAGTCCTGGGGTGTGTTGATCCTGTTGTTGCAGGGAGGGCAGCAGCAGGGGCTGTCCTGCAGCCCAGGGGCAGTGCCCTGCTGGTGGCACGTGTCACCGTGACGCACACGTGGCAGTGCCCTTTGCTCTGAGCAAACAGGGGCAAAGCATCAGCAACAAACAAACAAACCCCAAACAACAAACTGCAGCTGCTGTGTTCTCCAGACACCCCTGTGCCACCCCTGTGCCACCTGAGCCATTCCTGGGGACCCCAAACAACAAACTGCAGCTGCTGTGGCCTCCAGACACCCCTGTGCCACCCCTGTGCCACCTGAGCCATGGCTGGGGACCCAAACAACAAACTGCAGCTGCTGTGGCCTCCAGACACCCCTGTGCCACCCCCTGTGCCACCTGAGCCATGGCTGGAGGCCTGCAGGGGCTGTGGGCTGTGCAAATGGGGCTGCTGAGCCCCAGCTGAGTGTCCCCTTCTTCCTCTGCAGGTGTCACTGCTGGGCTTTGCTGGCACTCTGCAGTGGCAGGTCCAGCCAGGGGCAGGCATGCTCATAACCCTGCCCTACATGCTGCCATCTCCCCTCCCTCCCCAGTCTGGCTGGGTGCTGAAGCTCGAGGGGGTGAAGTGATGCCTGTGGGGGGATCACAGCATCTCCCAGTGCCTTTCTTGTTGATTGAAGCCAAGAGGATTTTTATGTTTCACATTGAATACATTATTTTTCACTTGAGAGAATCTCTTCTCCAGTCTCTGTTGCCTTGTGTCACTTCAGTGTTGGTTGGAACAGTTGTGATCAGTGCTTCCATGATGAATAAATGTAATGGAAGCTTGCTGGAAGAAATCATCTGTAAAAAATTCATAAATCCATCAACAAACTTTTATTGATATTCTGCTGGACACAGCTACAACAAAAGGTTTTGTTCTCAGAGAATTGAAGAGACTCCACCGTTGTGAGTTGCACTCCTGAACTTGTGAACTTTGGGTTCCAGTGAGAGCAGGGCTCCTGCGTGGATGCTGAACTTCTCAACAAGGGTTCAGCAGTGTGGGTGTGAGTGATGAGGCTGCTCCCGAGGGCACACACAGCTTGTTGTGAAGGCACCACAGCGTTGCAGGCAGGCTGCTTTGTTCCTGTCCCAGCTAAACCTGCCAGGACACTCCGAGCCGAGCTGCAGCAGAGCCCCGGGGCAGGGCCACGTGCGGAGCCGGTGCCGTGGGCGCCGTTACCCAAGGACAAACATCCACCGGTACCGAGTGCCAGGAGCCGCTCACGGGAGCGCCGCCGGTGACGCCGTTACAAACAAAAAAATGCGACAAACGGGGACAACGGAGCGATGGCCTCTGCCTCACTGCCCCATCACCGGTGCCGGTGACCCCTGGCGCGGAGCGGGGCCCGCCCCAAACAAACAGCTCGGTGTTTACTCGGCGCACCGGGCACCGGCAAAGCCCCGCTATAAGGGCGCGGCGGGCGCGGCGGCGGGGCAGAGGCGCAGGGGAAGATGCCGCGCTGTGACACGGGCTGCGCGCCGCGGGACGGCGCCTGGGGACAGGGACAGGGACAGGGACAGGTACCGGGGCTGCGGGCGGGACAAGGGACAGAGGGGACGGGGACGGTGCCACGTGGGGCTGCGCTCACGTGACCGCCGCGGCCACGCCCCCGGTGCCACGCCCACTGCAATGTCAGTCACGCGTCGGGGGTGTGTGCGGTCACGTGAGCGCGGCGGACATGGCGGCGCGGCGGCTCCTGCCCCGCTGGGCGGGATCGCTGCGGCCCGTGAGGGACCGGGGACACCGGGAACGGGACAGGGGGATCGGAACCGGGACAGGGGGACCGGGGGAGAAAAGGGACCAGGGGATCGGAACCGGGGACAGAGGGACCGGGGACACCGGGAACGGGGGATCGGAACCGGGGACAGAGGGACTGAGGGGATCGGAACTGTGGGAAAAGGCACCGAGGGCACCGGGACAGACCCAGACGGGGCCAGCGTGGGGGGATCGGTACCGGGGCCCGGCTGACCGTGCCCTCCGTGCCAGGTGAGCTCCGCTGCGGCGGCGGGCGGGGCGTACCCGAAGCGAGTGAAGGTGGTGGAGGTGGGACCCCGCGATGGGCTCCAGAACGAGAAGGTAACGGCGGCTCCCAGCTCCTCCCGGGGGGTTCTCCAGCCCAATCCCCCAAACGCTCCCCTGTGCCCCCCAATGGGGTGAGTTTTCTTTAAATACTGCTTTTTTCATGTTGAAAATTGGCTTCTTTCTTTTTTTTTATTTTTGGTGGAAGAGTTTATTGTGTAAATAACAATAACTTTAAGTAATTTTTCTTTTCTTGTTCTTCTTAGAATCTTGTGCCCACCCCTGTGAAGATCAATTTAATCAACATGCTGTCAGAGACAGGGCTGCAGGTCATAGAGGCCACCAGCTTCGTGTCCCCCAAGTGGGTCCCTCAGGTCAGTGTTCACACAGGATTTGCAGTGCTGTGCTCTGAAAGTGCAGCAATCCAGTGGTTCTGCTGGCTCCCAACTCCCTGTTACTGGGCAGGAGGAGTTAAAACATCCCAGAGCTTCCATTTGGACCCTGGGCAGGGCAGAGGGACACACAGGTCACACACAAACACAGTTTGTGCTTGGCTGGGTGACCCCTGACCCCTCACAGGCTGCAGCTCTGTTTGCTTTCAGAGGCTCTGATCCCTGCACATTTCTGTTCCCTTTACACAAAGGAGTTTTAGTGATGATTTTCTGGCAGGCAGAAGTGGCAGAACCCTCACAGACATTTCTCTGCCTTGCAGATGGCTGATCACACCGAGGTGCTGCAGGGCATCAGGAAGTGCCCTGGGATCAGTTACCCTGTGCTCACCCCAAACCTCAGGGGCTTCCAGGCGGCGGTAAGGGCTGGGGGCACCCCAATATCCCCCTGGGCTCTGCACTGCCCCTGCCCCTCTGCCCCTCTGCCTTCATCCTTTCCCAGCTCAGCTGTGTCCTGGTGCTTTTGCTGCAGAGTGAGCTGAGGGAAGGATTGGGATGTTTGGGGAAAATGCTTTTGTGAAATGAGAGAGCTGCACTCAGGGATTGCAGATCACAGAGACATTGAGGAGGAGAAGAGCCCCAAGATCTTCAGCTCTAAATAAGCAAAGCAGATTTGTTTGGGAACAGAGGAGCCTCTGTAAAGGGAGGTGTTTATGGGCTGGTTTGAGACTTCCCTACCAAGAGATGCCTCTGAAACCCTTGGATTAACTCTTGGCCATGGAATCGTGAAGTTGTGGCTCCGTTTGTCATTTCCCTCACAAGAAAAATCCCCTGGCTTTGATTTAAATGCTGGGGTAAGGCTTAGAGCTGCTGATCTCAGGGCTCTGTCCCAGCCTCAGAGGTGCTGTGGTTCCAGTTTGGGATTTTCTATTTGCAGGTGGCAGCAGGGGCCAAAGAGGTGTCGATCTTTGGGGCAGCATCCGAGCTCTTCACCCAGAAAAACATCAACTGCTCCATCGAGGAGAGCCTGGAGAGGTTTGAGGAGGTGATGAGGGCAGCCAAGGAAGCCAGCATTCCTGTCAGGGGGTAAGGCCTTCCTGCTGGAGCTCACCCACATTCAGTTGGGGTCAGATTTTCTTGGCCAACATCCCACATGGAAGTGCACACATCACACCCCCAGCAGCCCTCTGGGCTCATCTTGGCAAATTTTACACCCATGGAAGAAGAAAGTGGTGAAATCCTGTAAACTTTGGCCACTGGAATATAAAAATTGATTCTCCCATCTTGCAGACATGGAAGGTGCACAAGTCCTGACTGATTTGTCCAGTAGAATCCCACTGCCCCTTTCCAGCTAAATGTTTGGGGTTTGTTTTAACCACAGGTACGTTTCCTGTGTGCTTGGATGTCCCTATGAAGGGAAGATTTCTGCAGCTAAAGTTGCAGAGGTGAGTCACTCATGAATGCAGCCAGGACTCCTGAGAGGGCTCTGATTGATTTTGAGGGATGTGAGGTGGGCTCTGGGGGTATCCAGGATATAAGGGGGTTATAGAAGGGAATATCCAGGTCCTCAGAGGCTGGAATGGGGAACTGAGGGGGGGTTGGGTTTTTAATCCCTGAGAGGAGTGTCCAGGGGATCATAGAGCAGGAATGAGCTCTGGGGATGGAAGAAATGCCCAGGGCATTTTGTACAGCAGGGATCAGCTCTGGAAGGGAGGAGTGTCCAGGGAATTACTGTACAGCAGGAATGAGCTCTGGGGATGGAAGGAGGAGTGTCCAGGGGATTGTGGTGCAGCAGGGATCAGGTCTGGGAGGAGAGGAGTGTCCAGGGAATGAGCTCTGGGAGGCAGGATGCCCTCTGATGCCCTGCTGGCCCTGCCCAGGTCTCCAAGAAGATGTACTCCATGGGGTGCTACGAGATCTCCCTGGGGGACACCATCGGCGTGGGCACCCCGGGCTCCATGAAGGAGATGCTGGCAGCGGTGATGAAGGAGGTGCCCGTGGGGGCTCTGGCTGTTCACTGCCATGACACCTATGGCCAGGCCCTGGCCAACATCCTGGTGGCCCTGCAGGTAGGGTCCCTGCTCTGCACCACAAATTCCTGCCGGGGAATTCCTTACAGGACCTTAGAGCCCATCCTGTCCCACCCCCTGCCCATCTGCCACTGTCCCAGGCTGCTCCAAGCCCACCCAGCCTGGCCTGGGGCACTGCCAGGGATGGGGCAGTCCCACAAATGGAGCAGCTGCCCTTGGGGGGTTTGGGCTTGCTGGGAGTTGCAGATTTGTGCTGCCAGAGCAGCCCCTGACCCGGGCTCTGTTTGCAGATGGGGGTGAGCGTGGTGGACGCATCCGTGGCCGGCCTTGGGGGGTGCCCCTATGCCCAGGGAGCCTCTGGGAACGTGGCCACAGAGGATCTGGTGTACATGCTCAACGGGCTGGGCATCCACACGGTGAGTGCCACCTCAGGCTCTGCTCGGGGCACAGCGCAGGAGCCTGGGCATGGTGGGGGCAGGACAGGGGGAGTGTGAGATGGGATATCAGGGATAACATCCCTGGGAGGGTGGGCAGGCCTGGCACAGGTGCCCAGAGCAGCTGTGGCTGCCCCTGGAGTGCCCAAGGCCAGGCTGATGGGGTGTGGGGCACCCTGGGGTGGTGGGAGATGTCCCTCAAGGCATGTCCTGGGCCTTTGCCATGCAGGGGGTGGATCTGCAGAAGCTGATGGACACAGGCACCTTCATCTGCAATGCCCTGAACAGAAAAACCAACTCCAAGGTGTCTCAGGCCTCCTGCAGACTGTGACACTGAGTGGGAATTCTCCTTGGATCAAGAAATCGAGGATCCAGCCCTGGCTGGGATTCTGTCTGACCTCCTGAGCTCCTTCCTGCCTCAGCATTTGAGAGGAAGCTCAAAATCCACCAGAATTAGGAAGAAGTGAGAGAATCTCCTGTTAGATTGTGTTCTATTGGACCTTGAGGCTGTCCCCATGTGCCTTGGAGAGGGGAGGACATGGAGGGGCAGAGGAGAGCCCTGAGCACAGATTTTGCAGTTGGAGCTCAGCTCCAGCTCAGGCTGCCTCTTCTCCCCTCTCTCCCCTCCACAAACAGCCCAAGGCTGAGCCCAAACCTCCCCTGGTGCTCCCTGGGGCCCCTCAGCCTTCAGGGCTGTGTGTGCTGCTGCTCTGTGTATCTGTTGTAAGATACCCTGGCACACCAGAAGTAATAAACACATTATTTAATAATCTAAACCGTGAAAATTTGATTCAGCTGAACCAACAAAGGAGCTTTGGCTGCTGGTTTGGCTCCAGGTGCCTCTTGGACGTGGAAATTGCACCATTGTGGGCTGGGGGTGAGGAATTCCTTCCACCCTGAGAGCAGAGAGTGAAACTCCTCAGTGCTCAGGACCTTGGGAACCACCCCCAGCTCTTTTTGAAGTAATTTATGGAGCAGTTTATTTGTGAGATGGGAGAGGAGCACAGGAACTTTGTCCCTTAAGGGCCAGGACAGGCATGAGGCTGCGTGTGCCTCCTCTCCACATGACTGCAATAAACTGCAACAGTTACCAAACCTTTGCTAATGAATACTGCGGAAATGAGGCGGAATGGGGCAATAAATTCGGGGTTTTGGGGCAATAATTCGGGGTTTTGGGGAAGGGCCTCCTCCGGCCGCCAGGGGGCGCTGCGGCACTGAGCTCCCCGCGGTGGCCCCGCCCCCTTCCGCGCGCACCAATGGCCACCGTCCCCCGCGGAGTTTTGTCCCTGCCGCCGCCCCGTAGCCCTGACACGTTTCCATGGAGGAGCCGCGCGCGTGGCGCCGAGGGGCGGGGCCAAGGCCCGGCCTTAAAGGGGCCGCGCCCCTCACGGGGCTGAGCGGGAGCGGCGGCAGCGGCGGGTGAGAGACCGGGGGGGAACCGGGGGGATCGGCAGAACGGGCAGGGGAACGGGTGTGCTGCCTTGCCCTGCCGCTTTTGGTAGGGACACCCAAACCCCCGCGGCTTGGGGCACCCCGCGCTCTGGAGCGATTCCGGTCCCCGGTTCTGCCCCTCAGCACCGAGACCCTCCGCTCCTCCCGGGCCGTCCCCGCTCCCGGATGAAATCCGCGATAGTTTTGCCTTTCACCGGGCCCGGTGCTGTTCCCCCAGCCCGGGAGGTTTGGGGGGCTCCGGTTGGGGCCGCAGCTCCGGAGGGAAATGTCCCGGTCCCGGTCCGGGTCCTCCCGGTGTTCCCGCCCCTCCCCGGGCCGGGGGTCCCGGGGGTCCCACACGTATCCCCGGCTGTCCCCGAGCCCTTCCTGCGGTACTGGGAAACAGGGAGCGGCTGAAGGGCAGAGCTGGTACCCTTCCGAGACCACCCCAATTCATTCATTGATTAATGAGTTAATTAACAGCGAGAACTGCTGCCCTGAGGGAGACAGGTGAACCCAGGGCTGGGTGTAACAGGAACAACCCGGGCTCGTGTCCGGGAGGCGCCACCTCCGTGTCCGGGAGGTGTGACCGGCCCTGCCCCGCCCGTCCCTCGGGCAGCACCGACCTGGCCGTGCTGTGCCAGGCTGTGCCGTACCTGTACCGGGCCGTGCCCACCCGGGCTCTGCGCTTCCCCCGCAGGAGCCATGGCCGAGACCATCCTGGTGACGGGCGGCGCCGGCTACATCGGCAGCCACTGCGTGCTGGAGCTGCTGCAGGCGGGCTACGAGCCCGTGGTCATCGACAACTTCCACAACGCCATCCGAGGTACGGCAGCCCCGTCCGGCCCCGTGCCCGGCCTGGGCCCGGCTCCAGCCCCTCACTCCCCTCCATCATCCCCAGGCTCCGAGGAGCTCCCCGAGAGCCTCCGGCGGGTGCAGGAGATCGCGCACCGGCCCGTGCTCTTCCAGGAGCTCGACATCACGGACCGGGCGGCGCTGCAGGAGCTCTTCAGGAAGGTGCGAGCGGGAGCTGCAGGGCCCGGGGCGGCTCCGGGAACCCTGGCAGGGGTGGGAGCCGCGGGAGAGGGAGGGAACGCGGTGCCCGCTCCTGTGGGAGCGCCCCGGGCCGGCCGGGCGGGGATCCTGGGAGATCCCAGCCCGTTCCCGCTGCCGTGTCCCTGATCCCAGCCCGTTCCCGTTCCCCTGCAGCACCGCTTCTCGGCCGTGATGCACTTTGCGGGGCTCAAGGCTGTGGGGGAGTCGGTGCAGAAGCCTCTGGAATATTACAGAGTGAACCTCACCGGGACCATCGGGCTGCTGGAGGTGAGAGGGGCCGGGGGTGATCCCGGGCTGCTCCCCCTGCCCTGCCCAGGCCCTGCCTGTGCCCGTGGAGGGCTGGCACGGGGCACAGAGCTGCTTCAGTGGTGCCCATTGCCCCTGACAGACCATGAAGGCCCACGGCGTGAGGAACATCGTGTTCAGCAGCTCCGCCACCGTCTACGGGGACCCCAAGTACCTCCCCCTGGATGAGAATCACCCGGTGGGGGGCTGCACCAACCCCTACGGCAAATCCAAGTTCTTCATCGAGGAGATGATCCGGGATCTCTGCAGAGCAGAGAAGGTGAGGAGCTGTCCCGTGGGGCTGTGTGCCCACACCGGGGTGTCCCCACGGGGTGACCTGGCAGCCCTGTCCGTGTGTCCCCAGGACTGGAACGCCATCCTCCTGCGCTACTTCAACCCCATCGGCGCCCACGAGTCGGGGATGATCGGGGAGGACCCTCAGGGCATCCCCAACAACCTCATGCCCTACGTGGCTCAGGTAGAGCCCCCAGAGCCCCCGGGGGTCGCAGGGAGGGGACACAGGTGCTGGGGCTCCACGGGGCTGTCCCTCTGTGCAGGTGGCAGTGGGACGCCGGGAATTCCTGAGCGTCTTTGGGAACGACTACAAGACTGATGATGGAACGGGTGCGTCAGGGGATGGGGGGAGGTTGGGATGGGGGAATTTGGGATTCCCAAACCCCTGGCCCTGCCCTCACCCTCTGTGTCCCCATAGGAGTCAGGGATTACATCCACGTCGTGGATCTGGCCAAGGGCCACATCGCTGCTCTGAAGAAGCTCAAGGAGAACTGTGGCTGCAAGGTGCCAACCTTGGGGTGCTGCCAGCCCTGGGAGGGTGCCAGTGGGGGCTGAAGAGGAGCCTGGCTCTTCTCCCCTTATCCTTTATCCTCCTCCCAGATCTACAACCTGGGCACAGGCACCGGCTACTCTGTGCTGCAGATGGTCCGGGCCATGGAGAAAGCCTCGGGGCGGGAGGTAAGGGCAGAGCTGCAGGTTCACAGGGGCAGCAGCTGCTCCCACAGGGCCCCTGATCCCCCCCAGAGCCCTGGGACCCCCCGAGCCCTTGGTGCTGCTCTCCCTGCAGATCAAGTACCGGATCACGGCGCGGCGCCAGGGGGACGTGGCCTCCTGCTACGCCGACCCCGCGCTGGCCGAGCGGGAGCTGGGCTGGAAAGCTGCCTTTGGCCTGGACAAGATGTGTAAGGGCATCCCCTCCCTGGCACAGCGGGCACTGCCAGCCCCCTGCCCTGCCTCACCTCCCTCCTCCCGTTCCAGGTGAGGACCTGTGGCGGTGGCAGCTGCAGAACCCCACGGGCTTCAGCAAGAACTGAGCTGTGACCGAGGGCTGGCTGAGGCCAGGATGCTGTGAGCCAGCCCTGCCTCCTTCCCCCAGGGCTGTCACCATCCTGGGAGGGCACTTCCAGCTCCCCTCCTGCCTCTGGCATGGGGCAGGAAGGCTGGGGCATCCTCAGCCTCCCCCCTCCTCATCCTCATCCCCCAGGTCTTTGCATCTCACAGAGCAGAACCACAACGAACAGAGAACAGAGCCAGGGCCTGGAACCCCCATGGGAACCCCCAGGGGCTGCAGCCAGCCCGGGCTGGGAGCTCCTCGGCCCTGCCTGTGCATGCAGCCCTGGGACAGCAGAGTCCTGCTGAGCCCCAAGTGCAGCAGAGCCCAAACAGTTCCCTCCTGCCCCACCTGGCTCAGGGGGAGCCCAAGGCCCCTCTGCCCCTGCCCTGGCACAGAGAAGGCACCAGGAACCTCCCACAGGGACCACTCACACTCCAAGGCTTCCTCCACCCCCCTTTACCCCCAGCGTGGCTTTGGGGACCAAATCTCATCTCCCCCTCTCCTGCTGAGCTGGAGAAGCCCCTGCCCAGGGCTGTGCCAGCCTGGCCTGGCTGCCCACAGCCCCCTGGGTGCCCGCTCTGGGCTCCTGTGGCAGCCACTCCCCACAGCCCCAGGCTGCCAAAGGCTGCCAGGAGCCAGCCCTGCCCTCCTGTCCCACACTGCTCCTGTTTATTCCTGGCAGCTCCCAGGGCAGGGATGACGCAGCCGGCCCCGTGTGCTGTCGGCTGGATGAATAACTTATGAATTGAGCTTTTGATTTGTTTTTAAAATAAACTTTCCTACTTTCTAAGTGGCAGCTTTGTTCTGCTTCCCCTCAGCCAGAGCTGCTGCCCCCATAAATGGCACCCTGGGGCCTCATGGAACCCGATTCCACCCCAAATCTCCTGTCCTGCCTGGCCAGGGATGACGCCAGCTCAGCTCCGGGATAAGTTGAGGATTTATTTCACCTTGGTTCTCTGTGGAACGCACACACACACACAAAAAAAACCCCAAACATGTACAAGGAAGACAAGAGAGAAGAAAAGCAACCAAAAAAAAAAAAAAAGAAAAAAACAAACCCAGAAGAAACAAAAAAACCAGAAGAAAAACCCCAAAGCTGTATTGAGGAATGGAGAGAAGCCGTTCTCCCTCCCGGGCTCCCGGCACTGCTCGGGCAGGGAGTGAGCAGGAATGCTCTGCACAGGGCTGGGCCCGGGCCCCGTCACACACGGTTCCAGTTCACAGTCACACAGGTCAGTCTGTCCATCTCCAGCCCTTGGTGCCCCAGGGAGCTGCTGTCCAACCCCTGGTGCCCCAGGGAGCTGCCATCCCACCCCTGCCAGCCCCAAGGAGCTGCCATCCCACCCCTGCCAGCCCCTGGTGTCCTCAGGGCGCTGCCATCCCACCCCTGCCAGCCCCTGGTGCCCCCCAGCCAGGCCTGGGGGGCAGGGGCACAGCAGCATTAAAACACAGCATAGAAGAGCCCAGGGCAGGGCAGAGCTGGGCTGCCCCCAGTGCCAGCAGCAGCTCTGCTGCTTTCACACTTCCTAAAAGGAGCAAAAATGGAAAGGCCAAGCCCAGAGGGCAGGCAGGGTGGGCCCCACGCTGCACTCTCCAGAGGGCAGTTATTGCTTTGCACAGCCCGGGCAGGAGGGGCAGGGCTGGGGCAGAACTGCAGGGGCTGAGCCCCCCAGGGCAGCCCTCACCTCTCTGGGGCCGGGCAGGGGGAGCAGGGCCAGCCTGGGGAATGTGGGGGTGCTCTAAAAGCCGTGATCAGCCCCGAGTGGGGGCTCAGCCCAGGGAAAGGGGGTGAGGGCAGAGCTGCTCCACAGCCGCTGCCCTGGGCCCTGTGGGAGGGGCCAGGAGCCCCCCCAGAGGAGACATTCGGGGCCCCAGCACGATGCCAGCACTCAGAGGGGACAAAGCCACAGGTGATTGTACATGGGGGGGACAGGGAGAGCCCCGGGGGCACACAGGGAGGGGCACAGCAGCAGCCAGGCTCAGATGATGGCTGGGAGCAAAGCTGCTCCTTCCAGCTGCACCAGGAGCCAAAGCCGGGGCGCAGGGACCCCCCCTCCCCGAGCCAGCCCCAGTCCAAAGGGAAGGACGAGTAGCAGCAAGAGAAGACATTGAAACGGGGCCGGTGGCTCCGTGAGTGTAAACGAAGCTTTGGGGCTCCCAGGGTGCAGAGCTGGGCTGGGAGGGGGAGAGACGCCTCTGGGATGGAGATTGTAAAAGCAACAAGAGGAGGAGGAGCAGGAGGAAGGAGGTGATTATCCCAGGAGGGCAGAGCCGCCCCGATGGCTGAGGGGAGTGTGCGTGTGTGACAGGCGGGGCCGCGCGGGAGCTGCGCTGACCCTGCCCGCGGCCCCGGGCAGCCTCTGGCGGTGCCAGCCCAGGGCAGAGCCCGCCCCGGGCCCTGCAGGCTCCGCAGGGGAGTCCCGGGTTCCTGAGCCCTCACTGAAAACCCGCGAGTCGCCTGAGGGAGGCCAGGGCAGAGCTCCGAGCCCCAGGGGTGCCCAGCCCCGCCCCGCTCCTCCCACCGCAGCCGGGCACGTCCCGCCCTAATACTGGTACAAAAACCCCAGAGCCAAAACCTCACCCGCGCCGTGCCAGCCCCGCGGGGCGCCGGGCCGACGGTGACCTTCCCCCGGCAAGCGCCCCGAGCCAGAGCAGGAGCGAACAGGCCGCTGCCAGGCCCGCCTCGGGCAGCTCCGGTGCGGGCTCCGGGAGCAGCGGGACAGCCGGGCACCCCCGGCCGGGGGACGTGGTGCAGGGCACGGGGGGTGCGGGAGGTGCGCTGGGGGGGCCATGGCTTCCGTTGGCAGCGGGCGGGGCACAGGGACACCTCGGCACCCTCCCCTGCGACAGTCCCGAGGGGCTCGGCTCAGATCCGGGGCAGCAGCTTCTCGATGAACTCCTTCACCGCCATCATCTCCTGCGGGCGGCGCACGGCCGTCACACCGGGGCTGCCCCAAGGGCGGGCTGGGCCCCGCGAACGGGACTCGGGGCTCCCCAAAGGCTGGGATGTGCCCCGGGAATGGGGCAGGAGGCTCTGCACATCCCCAAGGCCAGGATGGGGCACAAGGGCTCTTGTACCCTCCCAGAGCAAGTCAGGAACAAGTATATCTCATGTGTTCCCCACCATGACTAACCTGCAGTGCTGGGGTTGGTCCCAAAGATCCCAAAATAAAGGGATCCACAAGGATTCACAGCCCATCCCTGCACAGACCCCCCGACAATCCCACCCCGAGCATCCCTGGCAGCACCATCCAAAGGCTCCTGGAGCTCTGGCAGCTTCGGGGCTGTGCCCATTCTCTGGGGAGCCTGGGCAGTGCCAGCACCCTCTGGGGGAAGAACCTTTCCCTGAAATCCACCCCAGCCCTCCCCTGGCTCAGCTCCAGCCATTCCCACGGGCCCATCACTGATCACCACCCCCAGCACTGCCAGCACTGACCTGAGGACAGGAACTGTGCATCACTCCAGGGAAGGTTTTGAACTGCACCTTGGTGGGGGTGACCACAGATTTGAGCTTCTCGGCCGTGAGGGCCCCGAAGCGCACGGGGATCATGGGGTCCAGCTCCCCGTGGCACTGCAGGATGGCAATGTCCTTGTTCACGCCGTTGTTCGCCGCCTGCCGCCGGGAGGGAGGGAGGGGACACTCAGGTGAGGGGGCACAAGTGGTGCTCTGTGTCCCCAACACGAGCCAGCAGAGCCCTCCTGGTGAGGGAGGGGCGTGCCCAGGGCAGGGGTACCTGAGGGAAGGCCTTGTGCAGCGGGAGCCAGCAGCTGAGCGCCACGATCCCGGCCAGCTGGTGCTGGCACGTCAGAGCCGTGTACAGCGACAAGGCACCGCCCTGCAGGGGGAACAGGCACTCACTGGGGACCCACGGGGGTGCAGGGACACCCTCGGGCCCAGCTCACACCCTGTGACGGCTGGAGGAGGAACTGGGGAGCCTCACCTGTGAGAAGCCCCCCAGGATGATGCGGTTGGGGGGGATCCCGTTCTTCATCTCGTGCTCAATGATTGCTTTAACTGGAAGGAGATGGAGAAATGGGTCAGTGGAAGGGGAAAGGGCTGGAAAGCATCATCCCATGCTTCAGGGACAGGGAGGTGCCAGCGATGCCAGGGGAGGTGCCAGGGGTAAGGTTTGCTGGGATCACAGGACAGCAGAAACGAAGGAGAGGTGGAAGGAAGACACCTGCCGCAGTCACAGTGAGGGAGAGGCACACAGCAGCTCAGCACAGAGCTCCTTACTGTTTTCTGCAGCTTTCTTGATCCCAGCTTCATCCTCAGGTGCATCTGGAGTCAATCCCATCAGGTCAAACCTGGGGGAAGCAGCAGGGTCAGCCAAAGCCTCTCCCAGCACCCCGAGTGTGGGGAGGCAGGAGCTGGGGGGCTCTGCCCTTCCCCGGCCCCCACAGGGCAGTGGATCTTGTCCCCCCATCCCTCTCACTCCCCAAGAAGGTCCCACCCAGCCCTGTCCCCCAAAGCACTGACCAGGAGGGCATCACCATCTTCATGTTGAGGGTCACCGGGATCCGGGGCCTGTGGAGGAACATTTGGGGTGGTTGAGCTCAAGTCCGAGGGGAGCAGGAAGGCTGAGACCTCTCCCCTCCCTGCTGAGCCTTTCTTTGTCTCTCCCTGCAGCCATGAGGGATAAACAAGACAGGAAAGAAAAGAGCCTCTGGTGCTGCTCACTCTGTGAGAACATGGAGCAGGAGCTGACCATGGCAGCAGAGCTGGGCAGCCCTGCAGGCCTCAGGCCTCCCCCAGCAGCCTTGGCAGCCTCAGGGACCCCCAAGAACCCCCCAGGGCAGCACTCACGCGTGAGGGCAGATGTACTTCACGTAGGGAAGGCGGATGGAGGAGAGAGCATCGGCCCAGCTGTGCCTGGGGAGGGACAGGAGATGAGTCCAAGGCTTGTCTGAGCTGCTTCCCAAACCCTGCTGTCCCCAACCCCTCCCCTGAGCTTCCATCAGCCTAAGCCCCCCATGAAACCCCCCCAGAACTGATCCCATCTGGGGGGAGACCACAAAACCCCAAAGCTGCAGGCAGGGAGGACAGGGAGGAGGGAATGTCCTGGACAAGGGAAGAGGGAACCTCCTGGACAAGGGAGAGCCCTTTGTCACCACCATGGGAACCCCGAGGTGGCCTTGCAGAGCAGAGATGCCCTGGTGCAGGCCCAGCCCAGC
This sequence comes from Arremon aurantiirostris, assembly GCA_035583995.1. NCBI lineage: Eukaryota > Metazoa > Chordata > Aves > Passeriformes > Passerellidae > Arremon > Arremon aurantiirostris. Next base: position 5,506,584 of record JAXCLO010000086.1, on the reverse strand, counting down.
TGCCAGCCCTGGAAGAGCTGCAGTGCTTATCAGCAGTGCTTATCAGCAATCCCCAAGGCAGCAGGAACAGAAATCCACCCGCGGGGGGTGGGGGGCTGCCGGGCTGCCGGGATCATAAATATTCAAGAGCAGCCAGCTCTGCCAGCAGCAATTCCCTGCCAGGCTGGTGCAGGAAGGGCTGCAGACCCCAGCCCAAAGCCCCACACAGATCCTGGAGATGCCCAAGGGAAAGCAGCAGCAAAAGGGCAGGATCTGCCTCAGGCATCCACACATCCCAGGCAGAGCCAGCTCAGGGACACTCACCCCGTGTCGCCAAGGCCATGGAGGAAAATGACCTGTTAAACACAGAAGGAAGGGAATTAGCTGGTGTGAGAGTCACAGAGGGCAGGGCTGGGCTGGGCTGGCAGGGAGGTGGCAAATGGACACTTAGTCACCAACTGGAAGAGGCTGAAATGAGCGTGGAGCAGCGGATGGGTGGGTCAGGGATGTGGTGTCATCCTGTCACAGGCAGGTCCCAACTCCTGTGCACAGCACAGGGACAGGGAGTGACAGATCATCCCACCAGGATGGCACCAGAGCCTGAACCCCAGAATGGGCTGGAAGGGATCTTAAAGCCCCTCCAGTGTCCCTGCCATGCCATGGCAGGGACACCTCCACTGTTCCAGGCTGCTCCAGCCCCATCCAGCCTGGCCTGGGCACTGCCAGGGGCAGCCCCAGCTGCTCTGGGCACCTGTGCCAGGGCCTGCCCACCTTCCTAGGGAGCAATTCCTCCCCTGTATCACCAAGGCCTCACAAATCCACCTCCCCAGGCTTTTCATCTCAGGCTCCAGCAACCCCTGAACCTCGGGGAGCAGAGGGGAGGCAGCCTGCAGACCCCAGGGAAGGAGAGAGGGAGAGGTTCCTTTGGGAAATTTGCTTTTAAAATCTTAAACAGCCCCATCAGCCCTAAACCCCAGTGCCTTGACAGGGAAGGGAAGGGAAGGGAAGGGAAGGGAAGGGAAGGGAAGGGAAGGGAAGGGAAGGGAAGGGAAGGGAAGGGA
>JAXCLO010000086.1:5476884-5505444 GCA_035583995.1 Arremon aurantiirostris | reverse complement strand
GAAGGGAAGGGAAGGGAAGGGAAGGGAAGGGAAGGGAAGGGAAGGGAAGGGAAGGGAAGGGAAGGGAAGGGAAGTGGGGGCAGCCCTTACCGCGGCGGTCTCCCGCTCTGCCCCTGACACGGTGACAGCGTCGGCGAGGAGGGGGACAGACATGTTGTTACCACACATACACCGAGGGGGGTGAGCACTGGCACCTGCGGGCACAGCCTGGGGTGAGGCAGGAAAACAAACAACAAACAAACCTCCCAGCCCCTTCAGCAGCTGCTGCACCCACAGGAGCAGCTGTTTGGAAGAAAATAAAGAGCAGTTTGCTGGCAGAACACCCCACGGTGTGGCCTGGCAGTGCTGGAGAGTCAGGAGCAGCCAATACTCCATGCGTGGGGTGCTGGAAGCGTTAAAATTAGCCTGGAAATGGAAATTACAGCTCAGAGCCAAAGTTGTTCCTGTGGCTGCACCAGTGTGGGCAGAGGGTGGTCAGGCAGCCCAGCCTCAGCATCCCTGCATCCCCACAGCCCTTCCCTGAGCTGGGCTGGAGCCTGACCCACATCTGCTCCCAGCAGGAAGCAGGAAACCCTCGGCACACAGAACAGGCTCTGCTGCACCCATAAAGCTCCAGCCCTGCTTTATGGGGGTGTTCAGGATGAACCAGAGCACTGGGAGCTGCTCTGAGCCCCCCCCAGTGATGGGAGACAGCCTTGTGGCTGCCCAGGGCAGCAGGCAGGGTCAGCACTGCTGTCCTGTCACTGCCAGATCCCACAGAGCACCCAGCCCTCAGCCACAACAGCCCAGGGTGTTTGCTCCCACTGCATCACAAATCACAGCTCCCACAGTGCCCTGACCCCACTGACCACCAGCACTAATTAGATCAGAGCTTGTTTGGGGCACTGCCTTTATCCCCCAGGAACAGGATCAGCCTCCAGAGCACCATCACAGAACATCCCGAGCTGGAAGGGATGAAGGATCATCCATCCATCCCCAAACCCTGCACAGACCCCCAACAACCCACCCTGAGCATCCCTGGGGTGGTGCCCAAACACTCCTGGAGCTCTGGCAGTCTCAGGGCTGTGCCAGCACCATCTGGGGAAAAACCTTTCCCTGAAATCCAACCTAAACCTGCCCTGGCACAGCTCCAGCCTCTCCCGAGGTCCTGCCCCCATCCTTTCCTCATCACACTCTGCTCCAGCTTCACCTCCCACAGCAGCACCATCCCAAATCACCCCAAAGCTTCCCCAAAGTGCCAGCAGCCAGCCTTACCCAGGAGAAACAGCCTGCTGTGTCTGCCAGCCCGGCCAGGACCTGCCCGACTCGTTCCACCCACTGCTCGTCAGCGGCTTCCCCACTCAAATAAAAACAAAACCACGGGAACAGAGCAGCTCCCCGGATCTGACACAGCCCCACGGCCCACGTGCACTCCAGGGGTAAAACAACCGGCCAGGAGAGAAACCACAGCTGCTAAAAACCCGGCCAGGAGAGAAACCACAGCTGCCAAAAACCTGGCAGGGAGATGGAGGGACAGAAAGAAATAATAGCACTGTCCCCCGGCAGGGATGGGACACGCTGCTTGCTGGGAAACATGGGATGCTTAGAGATGTCCCAAACATTCCTGCTGGAATTCCTGCTGGAAACCCTGAAATTCCTGCTGGGAACCCCCAAATTCCTGCTGGGAATCCCAAAATTCCTGCTGGGATCCCCAAAAAATTCCTCCTGGGAATCGCCACACATTCCTCATGAAAACCCCGAAACATTCCTCCTGGGATCCCCAAACATTCCTGCTGGGAATCGCCACACATTCCTCCTGAGAACCCCAACATTCCTGCAGGCAATCCCTGCCTGGGATGCTCCTGCCCCGCTCCCGGAGGGAGCACAATGGGGATGAAACCCCTCAGCCGTGCCCGTGTGGGTGCAAAGGCACAAACGCAAAACCAGGAGGTGAATCTGGGTCCGATCGCGCCGTGTCGCAGCCACCGGTGCCACCGGACGTTAATTAGCGTTAATTACCGTGCCTCAGCCTCTCCCCGGGCCCGCGGGGAGCGGAATCCAGCGGGGGCTGCAGCGATGGAGGCGGGATCCCCGGTGTTCCCCCAGAACCGGAGCTCCCTGCAGGCTGCGAGGCCCCGGGGGCGGAAAGTCGCAGCCCCATTATCCCTCCGAGGCCCACAGAACCAGAACCGCGTCCGTGCACCGCCGTTAATCCCCGTTAAAGGCCCCGCCGCCCCCCCCCATCCCCGCGGCCCTCACGGAATTCTCCCCCCCATCCCACAGCAGTGGTACATCCCCCCCGCCGCGCCGCTGCCCGGTTGCGCACCCCAGCCGCCCCCCCCGCAGTGCCCGGTGGTACGTGCCGCCCCCCCCACTCCCCGCACCTCTCCCGGGCCCGGCGCGCGCGCTCCTCGCGGCTCCCCCGACGCGCTCCCACAGGAACTTCCGGCTGCGCGGCGGAAGTGACGCACCCACACCGGGAGCGACCGGGCGGCCATGATGGAAACGGGCACCGGAGCGCGCTCGGAACCGCGGCCGGGCCCTCGGGGATTATCGGCGACACGGCCCGGTCCCGCCCTTCCCGCAGCGCCCTGCACCCGGCGGATGACCGGTTACGGGGACAGGAGGCCCCGCCGCTCTCCCCGCCGGTGCCACCCGCGCACACGGGACGGACAGCGCACAGCTCTGCACCGCAGCGTGTTTATTGTCAGTCACTGCCGGTACCGGCCCCGCACACGGCTCGGTGCAGCCTCCAGAGCGGCCCCGCCGCCCCCGGGATGCCTCGCACCGAGCGCGCCGCCGTGTCCGTCCCACAGCCGCGGAGCTGCCCCGGTGCTCCGGCCGTGCCCCGTTAGGAGATGAAGTGAGTCTGGGGGGTGATCTGTTCCAGCTTGTGGTCGGCCGGGTTCGCCGAGGCTTCGTAGTTGCAGATGGTGACTTCGTGGCGATGGGCCTGGGTGGAGACGGGACGGTTAAAACCCGGGAAAAGCAGGATCCCACGGGGAACGGCAGGATCCCACGGGGAACGGCAGGATCCCAGCCCCTCCCACACTCTGGGCTCTCTCTGCTCTCACTCACCTCCGCCCACTCCCCCTTCAGGCCGATATAAAAAATCTTGGTTGTCTCAGCTCCGAAGTTCTTTGGGAAGTGCATGGAGAGGTGGTAAACGTTGGAGAAACGGGCGATTCTGCAGGAAAACACACTCTGAGACCAGAGCTGCTGCTCCTGCACCTCCCCTGAGCCCAGCAAGGGGGGTTCCCTCACACCAGGGTGATCCTGCACCCCAGGAATTCTGCCCCAGGCTCTGGACAGGACAGAGCTGGGGGGACAAATCCTCCTGAGGGCAGCTGGGGGGCTCTGCCGTGTGCTGCCCCTGCCCCAGGTGTGTGCAGGGCTCCTGTGGCAGGCAGCAGCAGCCCCCAGGGCCCAGGGAATGGCTCCTACTTGGTGGGATATTCCAGCTCTCCCAGGGGATCCCGGCTCAGGCTGAAGGTCTGCTCTGGTTCCTTGGCTGTGTCATCAAAGGACATGTGAGGAATGTTCCTGAACCTGGCAGGACAGGGACACACAGGGAGTAATTAACAGCAGGTCAGCTAATTGGATTCCATCCATTAACAGTGCTCCACAGAGAAATGCATTTATTTTGTGTCCCCTGTGAGGAGGGGAGCTGGGGTTACTCACAGCCTCATCTCAGCCGGGTGTGTCCCATCGTCCTCGCCCATCACAATGACTCCTTTCAACTTCACACTGCCCGTGAACCTGCCCAGACACACGGACAGCGTGCTCAGACACACCGAGCTCACCCCTGTGCCCTCCAGGCAGCCCCAGGGCAGGGAAGGAGCACTGGCAGCAGCCAGGGCAGTGCCAGGGGATGGAACTCACGGGATGTTGAAGAGCAGCTCCTCATCATCATCGCTTTCCACGAACTGGGGACAGAGAAGAGCAGGTCAGGGGTGTGCAGGGGGTGCTGGGGACAGCTGGAGGGATCACCCCAGCAGGGTTTAGGGGGCCCTGATTCTCTTGCTCAGAGAATCCCAGAATGTTTAGGATTGGAGGGGACTCTGGAGCTGTCCCAGTCCAACTCCTGCCCAGGCAGGGTCAGCAGGTGGCACAGGGACACGTCCAGGTGGGTTTGGGATGTCCCCACAGAGGGAGACTCCAGCCCTCCCTGGGCAGCTGTTCCAGCGCTCTGCCACCCTCATGGCAAGAAGTTCTTCCTCACGTTGAGGTGGAACTCGTTGTGGTTTATTTTAGGGCCCTTGCTCCTCGTCCTGTCCCTGAACAGAGCCTGGTACCATCCTCTGACAGCCCTTGGGGATATTTTATGGGTTATGGGATTCCCTCTGACACCCTTGGGGATATTTTATGGGTTTATGAGATCCCTTCTCAGCTTCCCCTCCTCCAGCCTGACCAGGCCCCGCTCCCGCAGCCTCCCCTCATCAGGGAGACGCTCCAGACCCCAAACCATCTTTGTGACCCCCTCTAGCAGCTCCTCCCGCCCTGAGCGGCCCAGGCCCGTACACCGGGCTTAGCTGAGCCTCCCTGGGGCCGAGGCGAGGGCAGGATCTCCCCCGTGCCCCGCTGCCCGCCCCGCTCCCCGGGCCCTGCTCCCGGTCCCACCTGCGAGCGGTCCCCGCGCTCCTCCCAGGGCCGGAACACGGTGGCTCCGGAGCCCTCGCGGCGCTCGTTGAGGCACTGCAGGCGCTGTCGGTCGATGCGCAGGTAGAGCCCCCAGGCCGCGCCGCGCTCCGCCGCCTCCTCCCCGCAGCAGCGGCACCGGCCGGGCCCGTGCCCGTGCGCCATGGCCGCGCCGCCACCGCCCAGCGCGCATGCGCGGCACCCAGACACGCCCACACTGCGGGGAGGACACGCCCCTCTGTCACCGAAACCACGCCCATATCGCTCATAGGCCGCGCCCATCTCCCTGACGTCACAGCATATATTAAATAGGCACGCCTTCGTGTGCATAGCCACGCCCACGCAAACAGGTGATTGGTCCGTTGTGTTGTAGCCACGCCTATATGGGGCGTGGTCTGGCTCTGCACGTGCTGAGCCCGTGATCCGTCCGCTGATACCGGGGAGGGGTCCCGGTGGTCCCGGGGAGAGGTCTCGGTGGTCCCGTCCTGCCTAGGGAATGGCTGCTGCTTTCCTGGAAAGGCTCCGGGGGTATTACCCGTGGGGATCGTTCCAAATAGAGCAGTTACGGGAGCAGCACCCCGCCGGGATACCGGGAGTGGGATACCAGAGCGGGATACCGGAGTGGGATACCGGAGTGGGATACCGGAGCATCACCCTCCGAGTAGCCACGGAGTTTCCCTCCATGGTGTGTTCAACATCCGTTGTCAGTGTCAGGAAAGAACGAGCAGGCACAGTCCAGTGTTGGGCTTTTATTGAGACATGATTCTCCTCTTTTTTTCATATAACTTATCTAATTAAAATATTCATCTTAGTTACCACAAAAAAAGGAACATAGAAAATTGTATATATATATACAGAGTTTGGGACCAAAATACAAATACGAGTCCGAGTCACTCCCCCTCCTCCTCCTCCTGCAGGGATGGGTGGGAGGCAGAGGCAGCTCTGCTCCACCTGCAGCGTGTGCAGGAGCACAGAACAAGCGCACAGTGTCACAGCCCGAGCACTTTGATCCCAGACTTTGCCTCGAGTGTCCCCCAGGGAAGTATCCCTGCTCTGCCCCCAGCTCAGGGCCAGTGCCAGCCCCTCCCCAGGCTGGATTTAGTGCCTGGGCAAAAGGAAGGGAAGGGTGAGGGGTTGGCATCGAGGGGTTGGCATTGAGGGGTTGGCATTGAGGGGATGGCATCGGCCCTGTGAGAGCAGAGTGACACCAGTGCCACCTGCCTGCAGTGCCACAAACAGAACACAGACACAGCTGGCAAAGCCTGGAGCAAAGGGGGAGCTCTGAGAGGGAAAGAGCAGCAGTGCTTGGGCCATACCCACAGCTGAGTGTGGGATCAATGAATTGGCAGTTTAGCAGTGCCCAGATCCTTTGCTCAAAGCTCCACCGTGTCTGAACAACACCAGGCTCTGCTTCCCTCCCCTCTGCCCCCACCCCGAGCACAGAGGAGAAATGAACAGTAGCACAAGGGTCAGCAGAAGAGGATATATTGTTATCTAATTAAAAATACAGCAAAATTAAATACAGCAAAACCACGGGAGAGTAAGGAGCCATTATCTTACAGCACAACACACACTGAAATGCTGCACGGGGACATTAAAGCATCTAGGACTGTAACAAATTTACAGCACATGAGAGTCTGAGAACATTTTTTCCAAGAATTCCAAACTAAACAAAGAACAGACCAAATAAACAGGAGACAGGTGTTCAGAATGCTTTTAAAGAAAGACATGTCTTCTAAAGCAGGTGGAAAAAATAAAAAGGAAAGAAACAAACAACCCAACAGAAACCAGAAGCAAAACAGGGATTTTTCTCGAGCCCTACAGGGAGGACCCTTCACAGCAAGGTTTCCCCCGGTCAGTGCACACAGACATTGGGATTTGGCAGCCATGGAAAGCCAGCAGAGCTTCTCAGGAGCTGCCAACAACAGCATCCACTACCAGCATCTCTTCCACCCAGACAGCAAAGTCCTAGGGCAGCAAATATGGCTTGGAACAGGAGAATCCCTCCCCTCCCCGACCCAGAGCCCTCCCAGAGAGGCCTGGGGTCTCCCCAGCCCCATCCTGTGCTTGCAGCACCCTTGGGTTCCCTTTGGGGCAACAAAACATGAGCAGAAACCTTCCCCAGACACAGCCCACAAGCAGAAACCTTCCCCAGACACAGCCCACAAGCAGAAACCTTCCCAGCAGCACAAACTGTGCCCAGCCCTGTGAGCCCAGCTGCCATGCCCACATCCCCAGCAGGGCTCTGACCTCTCCAGGAGCTCCCTGGCACCCCCATCCAGCCCCTTCTCCCCCCTGAGCTGCAGCTCCTCACACAGCAGGCACAAGGGAGCCTCTGGAGCTCCTGCTCTGAAGGACACACACGTGTTACAACAGCCACATTCCCTTGCTCACTTCCCTCCAACCTCATTCAAGTGGTTTCAGGTTCAAAGACCAAAATCCTTGGATTTTTCCAAAGAAGGGACAGAGCAAAATGTACAGGGAAAAGACTTTAGGATCTTCCCAACTGGAAATAAATCCTTTGCAATTCCACACAGAAAACAAGACAGAAGAATTCCTTCCTGCTTCCCACTAAAAGAGGCAAACAAAGCCTTCACTGCTATTTAAATCCTGGTTTCCATTGCAAAGTCCCCTATCTCTCTCCAGATAAAAAGTTAAAATCTGACTTGATGCACAGTAAAAGTTCTCCCAAATCCCTGGCAGTTTCATTCCCAGCAGCCAGCAGAAGACAACAGCAGCAGAGGACACGTCCCCAAAGGCTCTTGGCATCCCTGCAGGACCACAAAAGCACCTGGACAGGATCTACAGCAACAGCACAGAGAGGGTCAGGAGCTCAGACTTTATTGACACACACGAGCAGGGAGCAAAGGCAAAGGCCTGGCAAGTGGCTGGGCCACTGGTCCTGCCTGTCCCAGAGTCTCCAGGTGAGACTTTGGGCCCAGCAGGTGACAGGAAAGGCTCCTGTGACACCCAGTGTCCACTCAGGTGGATTCCAGCTCGAGTCACACCCTGGGACTGGGTTGGAAGGGGAGGGACTACTGGGAGCAACATAAATAATGCAACAGGGTAGTGGGGCAAAATATTAATTAAAACCATTTTATAATTTATTAAGAGGTTAAATAATTGTAAATAAGTCTCTGGATCTTCCATTCTCAGCAGGTGCCAAGATTTCACATTTTCCTGTGTCAGGAGATTCTGTACACCCTTCTTTCGAGGGATGACAAAGCCAGAAACAGAATGTTGGGGACAGGGGGGTAAAAGAGGGGGGGCTTGACACTGAGAAAGGGACCAGAATAAAAGATAAAATACTGTGCCGTCATCTTGTGCAGATCAAAGCTTCTCCCAGCAGCTGCAGCCTCCAAAGAGTTCAAAGATAGGGAAGGGCTGTTTGGGTGCCTTCTCCCCCTCCAGTGCCACTCCTCCCCAAGAGAGAAAGGCCCAGCTCAGCACTGCAAACTTATCTCCGAGAGAACCTGTTCTTGAAAGCTTTGATAGTCTTTGCCATCATGGGTGCAATTTCTGCAAAAGAGAAAGGAAAACAAACCACCACCGAATCAAACAAAAAAGCCCCCACATGAAAGGAAAAGTGATGGAAGAAGAGCTGAGAGCAGTTGGATGCTGCAGCCCTGGCAGACAGGAGGGTTTGAGTGGGGCCCATCAGAGTTTTTAGGTCACAGGCTGAGGAGAAGCTGCTGCTTTCTGCACTGCACAGATCCCTGGTTAAACCTTCCTGAGACAACTGCACTCCAACCCCAAACAGCTGGACAAGGCAGCAGGAGGGCTAAGGCAGAAGTTCTGCCTCACTGGGACCATCAGGACAGGCTGATCCAGTCAGCTCTGAGTGGGTGAATCAAATATTTCCCTTTGCTGTTGTTCATGCAACAAGTTTGAACAGAGCTAGAGACAGGAGAGACACCAACACCAACCCTCCTGCACAGCAGGAATCCTCCCCCCAGCAGAAGCAGCTGTTTCTAAGCTCTGAGAGGCCACAGGGGTGTGCTGCAGGCTGTACTTACTCTTCACAGGGGGTTTCCTGGGGTCGTAGGAGGAGAAGGTGCTCCCTGAAGACGGGGCCGAGTGGGCGCTGCTGGTGCTGGGCCCATCGTAGGACTGCTCGTCACCGGCCCGGGCGTGGCTTTTGCCGGGGGGGTACAGGACTGGTTTTATTCTGCAACAGACACAGCACAGGCATTGCCATAAAGGATTCACTTTGAGTTGATTCTACAGCTACAAGGCAGGTTTGTAACAGCAGCAGGGCTGATACAAGGTGGAACCAGCAGGATCTCTGCACTTCCCAAGCAATTACAGTTACAAGTTTCCCTGCAAAAGGAGTTGCCAGACACACAGTATCCTCTCCTGAGCTTCAGGGGGCCCTGAGCAGCGAGTGCTACAGAGAAACACTCACTTGGTCTTCTCTGGCAGAAGAGGGCCTCCAGTTCCAAACTTCTCCTGCCTCCTCCGAACGTCCCGAGGGGGCTTGGCTGCAGAGTTCACAAATGCCATCTTGGCCACTCTCCCTGCAAGAGTCAGAGGGAAACATCACTTACATCCAGCTGGCTATAAAGGAGGCTCCTCACTGCTTATCTTCTTCATCCACGCCTCACAGTCCATCCATTCCAAAGAAACAGTGACAATCTCCTTCCTAAGGTCTGAACCTCTCGCAGTGAGAAATCAGACTGATCAGCTCAGCAGTTCTCATTATATTCACTCAAAACCCAGAAATGTTTCCCCCCACCCTGGTTCTCTTCCATGCCAGGATGGAGAAGCCACATGAAACAGGAGCCTGCTCATCATTGCTGTAAGATATTGAGCTGCATCAACACCACCATGGATGAAATCAAGACACCACTAAACCACAAAGCAAGGGAGCACACAGAGCCAAGGAACTCCTAAACTGGACTGGAGTTAAGCCCAGATGGGCATCCCCAGCCCCACCTTTGGGTTTGTTGGCATGGGCAGAGCCAATGTTGTGTGCCAGCACAAGCAGGCGCTGCTCACATGCGTCATGCAGCCGCAGGTATGTTCACCCAAAAACCATTATGTTCACCCAAAAAACAGAAATGTTCACCCAAAAAACAGAAAGGTTTCCCCCCACCCTGGTTCTTTTCCATGCCAACATGGAGAAGCCACATGGAACAGGAGCCTGCTCATCGTTCCTGTAAAATACTGAGCTGCAGCAGCACCGTCATGGATGAAATCAAGACACCACTAAACCACAAAGCAAGGGAGCACACAGAGCTAAACCTTCCAGAGAGAACTGGACTGGTTTAAGCCAGCTGGGCTCCCCCAGCCCCACCTTTGGGTTTGTTGGCGTGGGCAGAGCCGATGTTGCGTGCCAGCATGAGCAGGCGCTGCTCGCGCGCGTCGTGCAGCCGCAGGTACATCTCCCGCCACGACTCGAACTCCTCGGGCTTCTCGTTCTTGAAGTCTCGCAGGCAGTGGTTGTGCCACAGCTGATCTGTGTCCTCCACCAGCACCTGGAGCAAATACAGAGCTGGGATCCCTCCTGACTCCTCCTTTCCCTCAGCACCTGCTCAGTGCTGGTGGAATTCCAGCAGGGCCCGTGTGCTGCAATGTAGGAATTGTGTTCTCTGACAAAACTATCCTTTGTCTCCTTAAAAAGGAAAAGGCTCAGAAGTTTCTCTCTTCCATTAGGTAAAAAGACACCTCATGGGATCTGGGGGACCTCACCTCAAACTTAAGGATATCCAATTGGACAAGAGCCAAAAGTCCCACTTGAGCAATTTACTAGAAAAAGAAGAGAACAAATAAACTAATTGCTTTTGTGAGGTGTTTTACCAGGAGCAAAAACCTCTTGCACCTGGCTCAGTTTTTCTCTGTAAAGAGTTTTGTTATTTTGCCTTTTATTTAAACTTTTCTGTTTCCAGCAGAAGCCATCCTACTAATTTTATGCCTTCTAAGGTAGCTGAGCTATCTTGGGTGTGATATAAATCTCCAAGAGCTTATGAGACCTAGCTCAAGGCAACCCATATATGACTGCAATGCCAGGAACTCAGGACTAGCAAAAGCCACCTCTTGCAATGAAAAGAGCAATGAAAAGCTCTCAGAGGTGAGGACAGCCCTGCACATCACATCCCTTGTCCCAGCCAAGGCACTCACATGGTTACATTCCTCGATGCGATACAGCTGCTCTGGGGTGCACCTCTCCAACACCGGCTCCAGCACTGAGAAAGGGACACCACCCACTTCATAGATTGCTAGAGAGAAGCAAGAAGCACAGGGTATTAATTATCCTGCTCCTTCCTCGCCAAGGAAAGGGCTTGACACCTTGAAACACAGTGAAAAAACTTCAATGTTGCACAACACCATTCAGGATGAGGGGAGGAGAAAGGAACCTCAGGCACTGATATCTCCAAGTTGAGAAATATTTGTGCAAGCTCCATTTCCCATAATTTCCAGTGCTTTAGCACTGCTTGAAAGCATTCTAGGTGCTGATCCCTGCAGCCCCTGGGCTTCCAGTGGGATTTATCCCATATTTGTAACAGGGGGAACTGCTGGGTTCTGTACCAAGTTGCCAAAATGTCAGTGCAGAGTGACCCAGAGACAAGGACAGGTACTCACAGTCGATGTTGTTGCTGAGGACCCTGATACACTGCTGGTACAGGGACATCATCTTTGGGAGGTAGGCAGTTTTGGAGCCAGAGTACACCTGCATTTTGGAATTTAACCGGCGGCCTGTGAAACCAGCTTCGCTCTCCTCCACCGGCGAGGACACAGCTGTGGGGGAAAACCATTGCAGTGAGGAGGGGACAGAGAAAAGGAAGAGCCTGTCCTGATAAATGGCACAGGAGGCACAAACTGGAGTCACCCAGAAGTGACCTGAAGGGCAAAGTCTTCTCCAAGAGGCTGCAGAGCAAGTTGAGGAAGGGCAAACCCAAAGCCTGAGCCCCAAAGAAGCATCAGGAAGGATTTTTCTCATTTCTGATGGATTACATGGGAAGCAGCTGCTTTCTTATCTGAAACCTCTGCCCTTGGCAGACCCCAAAGAAAAGACCTGAACCCACCCCTGCTCTCTACCCCAGTCTGGCTCATTCCAAACCCCTTTTCCTGCCCAACATACCTTTCCTTTTTGTCTGGGAGCAGGTGATGGACTCGATGGAGGGAAGAGGACGATAGTTGGCCTGGATGGGGGGCAGGGGGATGTCTGGTAACGTCGGGACCACATCTAAAATTATCTGGAAGGAGAGGATGGACATGGAATAAGACAGGAGTACAGCAGAATGTGACATTCCACCAGGGTGCAAACAGCACTCAACTGTGGGGATTTTTGCACATTTTAAATAAACCACTCAATGCTGCTCAGTTTGTACCAGGAAACAGCCTCAGGGGGTGCTGCCAATAGGAAGAAACTGAAATTTGGAATCTGAATCATTCAGCACCTTCCAGAAAGAGCCATGCATTTTTTTAACCTATTCAGGACAAGCAGAAGCATTTCCTTGATCTCAAACACTCATTTACCAGTTCTGCCTCTTCTCCTCTTCCTACAAAAAAACTTTGCACTGGTGGAGGAGAAGGGAATCTCAGAAACTGAGGGAAACTGAAAACTTTGATATGGAGTTTTATGAAGCACTTACTAGAATGAGTGGCAAAGCAGGATTTGTAAGTTAAACCTTATAAAAACCACTTTGTGAAGAGCCAAGTGTTTCAAAGTTGAGTAAAAAGATGAAACAGTAAAGATTTTACATATTAGTTCCTATTTATACACCAAACCCTGGCACCCATGTGACAAAGGATCTGCACAGAAATATTGCTCATTTTCCAGGCTTTCACAAAAGAAGGTTTGTCTTCTGGAATGAACTTCCTTGTACCACCAGTTCTCCCATTTCTGGGCACTAAAAAAGGTCCATTTTAGAAAAGCAAAAATACTTGAGAGGGGAGACATGGGAACCTCTTTAGGAGGAGATGCAGTGCAAACTGGGCTGGATTCTAAGCTCACACCCACAGATACTCTGCTTTCTTACCAAACCTTACCCTCTTTGGTTTAGGAGGCTCTGGGGATTTCTTCTCTGCCTTTTTCTCACTTGTTCTCTTGTGGCTTGGACTCTTCTGACTGGAGCTGGAGCTGTTGGTAGTGGCTTTGGATCCGTTCTGTTTGCTGTGCCCTCGGTCTTTGTCCCCAGCTGACCCAGCTGAGGGTTTCACCACTTTCTTTTTCTTTTTCTGGGGCTGGTCATAGCTGAGATATGACTCAAACGACATTGTAGGTTGTTCAAACTCATCCTCTGCTTCCCCCTCCCCAGAATTTGAGGAAAACCCCACTGATTTTTTGTCCACGTTGGAGATTTTGCGCTTCCCCTCCGAAGACTTTAAGCTCCCAGAACCCCCCTTTTCCTTGATCCTATTGCCTGAGTCACTCTCAGCTTTCCGTTTCTCTGAGCTCTCCAGGCTCTGCTTGGACTTTTCCAATTTGCTCTTCTCAGAGTCCCGATGCTTTTGCTTCTTGACATGGTTCTCCAAAGATTCCTCCGAGTGCGGCTTCTCCTTCCTGGAGGCGCCGCTTTCCCGATTCTTCTCCTTTTTGCCGCCCTCTGACGTCCTCTGCTTCTCCTTGCTGCCTGCTGCCACAGGGGATTCTCGGAGCTGCTCTTTAAAGGAAGCCTTGTGCAACCTCTCAGGGCTGAAGGCAGAGCTCCTGTCATCCCCTCTGCCATCGAGTCGCTGTTTCTTGTGCGAGGATTTGTGCTCTTTGCTCCGACTCGCGTTCCCTTTGTCGCAGACGTCGCCGCGCTCCCGGCCTGCCCCGAGCTTCTCCTGGAAGCTGTGCCCTTTATTGGCTTTCCTAGGGAATAGTGCTGGTTCTTCCTGCTCCTCAGAGGCATAAGGGTCTGTGTCCATGTCCTGAGGGCTCTCACTGGGCTCAGGTGACACAGCTTGCCCACAGTCCGAGTACTCCTGGTCTGAGGAGAGCACCGGGGAGGATCTGCCCCAACCCTTCCCCTGGTGGCTGCTATAGCTGTAAGTCTCATAGGCTCTCTCAGGCCTAGGATACCTTTTCGACTTCTTTTCCCTATGGTCTGGGCTATAGGACTGGCTGCAAGAAGGCTGGAAGGGTTCCGAGTATTCCTGATCAGCCTCCTCATCCTCCCTGAGGGAGGATCCCTGATGCCTTTTGCTCGAGCTGCTCCTCTCGTAGTCACGGTCTTCAGAGTCCAGGTTATTTCTGAAAGGAGAAGGAACCAAAAAGAGTGAGATTAATACTGCCCAATATGAATGAAAAGAGCCATTCCCTGGACTGGAACACCCCTCATGGAAGGCCAAGGTTGTATTTGGTAGCTTTGTGGCAAAAATCCCACTAAATCTCTAAGGAACAGCAACAATCAGGCATTTAAAAATTGCATTTTTATTAGAACTAGAGACAGAACCTTGTCTGTGCCTACACACTCCTGGCTGTGTGATGCTGTGGGAAATGTCCCTCAGTTCCCCAGTTCAACACGTGGGAATACCACTCCTTTAAATTCCATTAATAACTGGCTTTTATCACTCAAATCTGTTTGATCTCTGCTGGGTTCAACACAGCTTTGTTACTGCCACATGCCTGCTAGCAGTAACTTCCAGTTTCCATAGGATTCTGGCTCATGAAAGCATTCTTTCAATTGACTTGGGCCTAGAACTTCCTGCCTTCAGAATTATAAAATGGGAAGCAAGCAGATTGCATCTTTTGCTTTATTAAGGGAACTTTTTTTGGCATCTCCTATTAATCTCTTCATCAAACTGCAAATTCTTGGAAGTTGGCCCCAACTTCCACATGAAACTGCAGCTGTCATCATCCCAACACTCCAGAGCCAGCAAGGGCAGTAAGTTTCTGCCAGAACAAGGCAAAACCCCCAGGCAGAGTTCACATATTGGTTTTACAAGTTTTTCCAGAGCCTTGGCCAGAGAGGTTTGAACTATCCACTGAGAAAACACTGCCAAAGCTCATGCATGGGGCTCACTCACCGCTCTGCCTCCTGCGCCACCGGCACCAGCTTCTTCCACCTGGCCACCAGGTCCTTGGCAAAGTCTCCCACCAGCTCATGTTTCCTCAGGCTGTTCACAGTCTTCCCAACTCCTGTCTCCTTCAGGAGAGAGCCAGGAATCCATCTTAGCAAAACAGGAATTCTCACCCCTGCTAAACTCCCTCAAGAGTCAGTGAAATCAACACATTCCCTACTGCTGCAAGGGAGAAAGTTCCTTGATCTAACAGCAAAGATATCATTTTATTATGTCTTCAGCTGCTTTATATCACTCACTACTGTAAATCAAAGGTTAATTCTACCTTAGACAAACACTAATTATTTGTATTATTAACCCAAGTCAGTATTTACCATGAGAGCTGGCAAGTTTGAAGACAGAAGCTATTAAAACCTGCAAGGATTAGCACTTCCTCATTTCCTGCTGGTTTGTTATTGCTGGGATCTGCTCCAACTCCCTTATCCCAGCCAGGTGTTAATCTTTTGGGAGAACTGAGCGTGACAAACTGTCCTGCATGGCTTCCCACCTGCCCTGGCATGCTCCCTCCCCGTGCCTGGCACTTGCAGAACCTTATCACAGTCACTCCTGTGTCACTGGGCTGGAGCAGGTGGTGAGACAACACACCCTGTTCCAGGGAAAGCAGGTTTCATGGAAAACAGCCCTCCTTGGCTCCACAGACATGAGGGAAAGCCCCAGAGATTTCACAGCTCTTACCACGAGAATGTCAACTGTGATGGGTAACTCTGACAGCCTCTTCAGACTCTTCAGCAGCTGTGGAGACAAGAGGAGAAGGGTTCAGAGCTGTCACACAGAACCACAGACTGGGATTGGGGAGGAAGAAAATGCTGCACTGCCTGAGAGCTTCTTAGGAAGATCCAAGCGGCTGACAGCTGCTGTCTGGCTCCAAAAAAGCTCCTGAGAAGCTGAACACGAGGGCCAACTGCAAAAAAATCTCATCTCTGCCCACAGGAACCCACCAGAAAGTCTTGTCACACACCCAAATATTAATGTTTGCAGCTTCAATCTGGCTTAAAGCACTGGGAACACAAACACACAGCAAGAGGAAGAAAGCACTTGGAAACCTCTCAGAGGGTGCTGGTGGAATCACAGCCCTTGGCAATAAAAAGGGGAAGGAAGATTTCTAGATGCTCTGAAAGACCTAAGAGGGGAACCCGTGTCTCCACTGCCACAGGCTCTCTTCAATCAGGTGCTAAAGCAACCCCTGATCCCTTCCAAATTCCCTCCCTCTTGCTCCACTCTTTTCTCTTCACCAAACACCAGAGAAGTGTTTTTTCCTCCACACACCCCAAGTAAGGATCTGCCAGCATCTTCAGCTGCTCCACGGGACAGGGTGGGACAAGGAGCCCTCTCCAAGGAGGAGCTGGAGGAGTTTGGCACAAAGAAACAGCCTCAAGCTGAACCAGGGCAGGTTCAGGATGGACATCAAGAGAAATTTCTTCAGGAAAGGGTGGCCAGGCATGGAATGGATTGTCCAGGGAGGTGGTGGAACCACCATCCCTGGAGGTGTTGAAGGATTGACCAAACACGGGGCTCTGGGCTGGCTGGCAAGGTGGGGATCAGTCACAGGTTGGACCCAATGATCCTGGAGGTCTTTTCCAACCCCAATGATTGTGGGATTCTGAGTGCAGGGGATGTTCCTGCACCTCTGCCAGGCAGGTGCTTGGGGACATGGCCTCCCCACGATGGCTGTTGGCTCTGGAGCTACAGTACATGGTAGAACACATCTGACAGCACTGTTGCCCCTCACATCATTTCCCACAGCTCAGCTATAGCCACAGTCCAGCCTCATCAGCATTCCCATTATTATAGCCCCTATAGAGCCCAGGCTGTGCTCAGCACTCCTATGCTATATGCCATACAAAGGGCTGCCCCTGATCCACAAGATCTTCTCTTTAAAGCACTGTGCTCGTGCTCAGATCAGCAGTGTCAGCCTCAGCTGACACCCAGGCACCCCCACAGCCACCCTGCAAGGACCAGGCATGTTTGCAGGTCTCTCTGGAGGGAAAGGAGTTCCTTGAACCTCTTTGAGGAGGGTTCTGCTTTCAGAGAGGAAACACTCCTCGACACCCAGAGAAGGGTTCCACTGACATGAGCAAAACCACAACTTCTGCTCACTAGAAACCACTCCTTTCTATTTAGGACCTAACAACTGTGACAGAAGGTTTCGGTTTTCTTGGTTTAGAAGAGTGAAACACTGATACCAAGAGTGGCTGCTGTTGCCTTGCCAGCACAGCTGCTCAACAAGTGCTGGCAACTGAAGGCACCAAAGCAAAGGCAGCAGAGACAGAGCCCAACTCTGCTGCCTCTCCTCACAGTTCAGGGCTCAGGATCCCTCTGGGAAGGCCAAAATCCTTCAGGGATTGGTAATAAAGAGTTTGGATTTGTGTGAACAAAGGGGGCAGGAAGGAAAAGAAGGATGGATTTTTGTACTAGATAGAAAAAGACTAAACCAGGAAAATATTAAAGCAACAGCATGTCTGTGAGTAATTAAATTCATAGAAAAGTTTCCTCAGAGCTTACAAAACCCCACTGTGAGAGTCAGAACCAAAGGAGAACTCATTCTGGCGTCCTTAAATATTTTCTAGCTACACCCCACTGCAGCATCTCCCACAGTTCTGTTTGCTCTTTAGTTATTTGCTGCCTTCAGGATGAATTCCAGGAAGAGAAGTGCTGCTCTCAATGGGAATGCTGTTCTCAGTGTGGCTGGAGACCAGGGGAGCCACACACTTGATCCAGAACACGTCTCATGAGGAGCTGAGATATTGCACAGCCACTGCAGTCAGTTCCTCCACGGTCCTTGTGCTTGAGATGCACCAAGTGAGACAACTTTGATGCAGTCAGGCTAAAAAACTCGTACTAAACTTTATTTCCTTTGGAAACAAGCTGATGGAGTTCATCCCACTGAGGCTTACAGGGACATCAGGAGGAATTTTGGGCAACAGGAGGAAATTCTTCACAGAAAGGTGGTCAGGCATTGGAAGGACTCCCCATCTATTGACATGTTCAAGAAACAATTCAATGTGGAACTCAGTTGATATGGAAGGGTTCCATCAAAGGTTGGACTCGATCCTGGAGGTCTTTTCCAACCTGTAACAATCCTGGGATTCTAAATCTGGCAGCTCATCTTGGAAATAACCAAGATCATACAAATCCTGTGAGGAAAAGGCGACCAGGTGGGAGACAGAGAACACCAAGCTTGAGTTTTGTGAGACACACAGGACAAAACTCTTCTAAAACACCCCAGAACAGGGCAGGGCTTCAGTCAATCAAGACACAACCCACAAAACTGAGCTCCAGCTCCAGTCAAGTCCTGCTGAACATGGGTGGATCGTTTTCTTTCCCTGAAAGAAGGCAGCCAGACAGTTACCACACTACAAACACACACTAATATCAAATTGCTCCACACAGCCTGGCCTCCATGAAGATGCTCTTGCTCATGTTTTCCTTCTCCTCTTTCTTCCCATAGCCCTGGAGCAGAACTTGTACCTCCTCTGCTGGAAAAAAAGGACATTTTCCAAACCATGACAGCACCGTCCAAGATTTCACTCGCACTGTTCTGTGCCAGCAGCCCAATTTTTACCCAAAATCAGGAATAACAACACTTTGCACCTTTCAGCAAGGCATACTGGGCAAATATTATTCTTTCACATTCCCATAAGATATTTTGAAAGGATCAGGCAAGAAGAGTGAGGACTGGAAATGGTGTAAGGGTGGGCAGCACCCAGGGGTGCTGTGGATTTGTCCTGCTGATGGGGTAAAATTTCTTCAACAGGAAGATCCTCACAAGATCCATCAAGACAATGCAATGGCAACTAAATTCAGGCTTTAAACCACTAACATTTCCGAGGATATGGTTGGGAAAGTATCAGAAGTAAAGAATATAGGTCACAGGGCCTTTCTGCTGGGGAAGAAAAGAGCTTTTCAAGTCATTACCCTGCTTTACCTCCTCTGCCTGCCCTTGCAAAACCGCCCAGGATCAACAGAGCAAGAAACGACTTCACACCACGAGGTCACTGCAGAAAGAGCCGGGCTGTGCAAACACTGCCCGGGGCTTGCAGTGCTCCAGAAACACTCCAGCACTTCTTGCCCGAGCTCACACAAGGGGCAGGGAACAGCAGAGCTAACTCTCTGTGCCCAGAGCGCTGAAACAATATTACAAGTCTTGCCCATGATTTCAGGAAGCTCAGACCCCCTGGGTCTGCCTCCTTGGCACTCCCTCAGCTCCATTTGGGGCTCCACCAGTTAAACCCTGCTCTGAGAGGGTGAGGAGAGTAACCAGATCCCATTGCATCACCCCCAGCCAGGCTGGAGCTCCTGCAGGGCTCCCATTTCAAAGGGTCAGCACTCCAGCATCCTCTGCTCCTCCTGGGTGGTGGGAGATCTCGGGCAGCGAGTTCTGCAGGTGTTTGTTTCGGTGAAACAGAGGCAGCCCAGCACGGAGCAGCTGCACAGCCCTGCCTGCCTCCTCCTTCACCTGAACTACACAAAACGTGAACCCAACACGTGTGAATACTCCCAGCAGATGCTCCCCCTTTCAAACAGGAGAACGGAGTAACAGCACGCCCGAGTTCCACCAGAATTCCAAATCTCACTAGAAAAACCAGCTCTGGCGCAGAACAGTCGCTGTCACCAGAATGTCACCGAGCACAGCGAGCCCGGGGCAGGTCGGGGCAGCACCGCAGCAGAACATTTTGGCAGCGGGCACATTCCCTGGTGGAGAGGGGCGAGGAGAGCCAAGCGAGTCCCCCAAGGCCAGAGGGACAGGAGGGGACAGGAGGGGACAGGAGGGGAGCCCCGGCCCCCAGCGGGGCCTCCCTGCGTGGGCTCACGGGCGCCGCGGCTCCGCCACCCAACACGTCACCGGGACACGGCTCTTCCGGAGAGCTCTCCCTCCGCTGTCCGAATGCCCGGCCCGGCCACCGGGCACCCCTAAAGGGACCCCGGCCCGGTACTGCCAGGGGAGACCCCTAAAGGGATCCCGGCACGCCACTGCCAAGGGAGACCCCAAAAGGGATCCCGGTCTGCTACTGCCAAGGGAGACCCCAAAGGGATCTCTGCTCGTCACTGCCAGGGGGACACCCCAAAAGGGACCCCTGCCGGCCACTGCCACGGGACACCCCAAAAGTGATCCCTGCCTGCCACTGCCACGGGAGGATCTGCCACGGGACCCCTGCCACCACCCCAAGGCTGCCACGAGGGGACCCTAAAAAGGGACGCCCGGCCACCGCTGCCACGGGGACACCCCACAAACGACACCGGCCCGCCGCAACGGGACCCCCAGGGCCCGCGAGCCGGGGACGAGCCCCGGGCAGCCCGCACGTCCCAGCCCACGCAGCGCGGCCCCGGCCGGGCACGGAGCTGCCCGCGGGGGAAGCCCCGGCGGAGGGAGGCCCCGACCGCGCACTCCCGACCCCCGTCCCCACCGCTGGCACCCCGGCGGGCCGAGGCAGCCCCCATCACCTTCTTGGGCTCGGCGCTGCCCGCCAGCCGCGCCTGGAGCCGGCCCACAACTTCCAGCACCGACTCCGCCATTTTTACTGCTGGAGAGCCGGCGGCGGCGGAAGCGGCTTCAGCGGCCGCCGGGCCCACGGCGCTGCCCCGCCGCCGCCGCCATCTTGGCTGCGGGCAGGAAGCGGAAGCGGCGCCGCGCGCGGCCTCGGCCATGGCGGGTGAGGGCAGAGGGCGGCGGGCGCCATGTTGGGGGCTGGCAGCGGCGCCATCTTGAGTGCTGGCAGCGCCGCCCTGAGGGGAGCGCGGCCCCGCGGCTGTGCCGGCCCTGCCCTCAGGAGGGGGTACCACAATCCCGGAGGAGCTGCGGTTCTGGAGATCGTCCAGTTCAACCCCTGCCCAGGCAGGGTCACCAGGTGGCACAGGGACACGTCCAGGTGGGTTTGGGATGTCCCCACAGAGGGAGACTCCAGCCCTCCCTGGGCAGCTGTTCCAGCGCTCTGCCACCCTCATGGCAAGAAGTTCTTCCTCACATTGAGGTGGAACTCGTTGTGTTTTATTTTATGGACATTGCTTCTCGTCCTGTCCCTGAACAGAGTTTGGCACTGTCCTCTGACACCCTTGGGGATATTTTGTGGGCTTATGGGGTCCCCTCTCAGCCTTCCCTTCTCCAGCCTGACCAAGCCCAGCTCCCATAGACTGTTCATCAGAGAGATGCTCCAGTCCTTTAATCATCTTTGTTCCCTCTTTTGGACCCACTCCAGCAGCTCCTCGTCTTTCTTGACTTGAGGAGCCCAGAACTGGACACATTTTTTCCCTGACACTATGTCACTGCACACCTATTCCTGTTGCCTCCCAATGGCTGCTTTCCTTTGGGATGGTTGGCAGCTGTCTCAGCTGAGTCTGGGTCTGAATCCAGCCCATTCCAGGTCTCAGTCTGGACCCGAGCCCAGCCCTTTCCATGCCCCTGGGATTCAGCGAGGGGGCAGACCTCAGAGCACCCCAAAAGGCTGCTGGAAGCGTAGAATTGATAAGAACACTCAGCTGGCTGGGAGGAGGGAGGAGGATGTTGTATGAGGAAAGCTGAGGGTCTCTGTGCCTCAACTTGCAAATGCTGGCACTGGGCAGAGCTTCCCCCTGGACAAACCTGTCTGAGAGCAAGGTAAGAGCAGCCCCAGCCTGTGTGTGAGTCACAGAGAGCCAGGACACACCTGGCAGCACCAGCAGAGACCTTGTGTGGGGCTGGGAGCTGATGAATAATGGAAAATGGGGGGAAAAGCCTTTGTTGCTTTCTAAAATGGGGCTGGAGGAATTATTAGCAGTGTAAGAGTGCTTGGAGCTGCAGTGCCCAGGTATTTTCCAGGCTGGCTGGGAGTTGGCTGTGACTGAAGCCACCTGCAGGAAGGACACAGCTCAGGGGTGTGGGACAGCTGGGTGAGGAGGCACACTGATGTTTGGGGTCACTGCAAACTTTGAGAGCTTGGAAATTGTCCCCTGAGCTGCCTCCATCTCGAAGCTTAAGCAGGGAATGCAGACACAGAAGAGCTTTTCTCCCCAGGCTGCAGCACAGGATTGCAGAATGCAAAACAGGAAAAAAGAAGGACCCTCACTCCCATCAGCTTCCCCACAAAATTCACAACACAAGTTAGGGGTTAGAAAAATTTATTTACTTCTCTGGCAACAGGAACTGCTCATTTACCAGGAAGGATGATGCCATCATACTGTGAGGGGAAAAGAAAAAAAAAACCAAGTGAGAAATCACCATCAGGTAAAAGTACAGCGAGAAATCACCATCAGGTGAAAGTACAGTGCTGCTGTGCAGAAAACCTGAATCACCAGAGCCATTCCAAGCCAACATGGACATGGCAGAGCAGTTTTCCTGCAGCCTCTGTGCTGTACTGGAATGTCCAAGGTGCTGTGCCCACATAAAATCCTGGAACAAGCAGCCACACCCTCCAAGGCTGCTCTGAGCAGCCCAAAATCTGGGCCCTGAGGGCAACTGTGCCACATCAACACAACCAGGCAGGATGGGGAAACAGGAATTCAGCAAGATCAGGCAGAGGCTTCCCTGCACAGGGTGTGACCTGTGTGGGTCCAGGCAGACTCCACTATTTTTATAAAAAAATAAACCAAAGAAACTATCAGCAGTCCCCACCTCCGAGATTTCCAACCCAGCTTTCAGCAGCTCCCATTCATTATATGAACAGATAAGCCCAAAATTTTGTTTTATTTGTGGATCTCTCCATCCTCCAAATGTGGTAGCTGTGGAGCTGTGTCAGACCAACAAATCCTAACCCTGGCTCCTCACTCACGATCCCCAAACCCCAAAAACTCTGGGAGCCATTTACACAAGAGCTGCTCATTCCTCCCAGCTCTCTGCCAAGAGCTGCTCTTCAGTTCAGCACACCCAAAAAAGCACAAACAGCAAAAATCCACAATTTCAGCACTCAAAATCTGCCCAGTGATTTGCTCCAGCCTTTCCAGGAGCATTCTGCTGCTCCTTGGGATACTCCAGGGATACTCCAGGGATACAAAGTGGAGATGGGACCGTACCTTCTGCTGGAACCAGCGCATGGCCTCCTCCTTCCCAATCCTGTGCTTGGCCCCGATGTTGCCAGTCCTGCGTTTCTTGTCAGCGATGCTGAAACCCGGCCTGCCCAGCACCTGCAGACAAAGCCAACAGCTCTGCTTCATCCTGGTGCTTTCTGCTTCCCTAAACTAAGCAGTTCTCCAGGAGGGAAGCTGGAGTTTCCTCAGCAGTGATGCCTTGCTGCCATTTCTGTGTTATCCCAGGAGTTGCTGTCAGAGCAACAGGATTTGTTTCTGAAGAAGCTTTGTGAGATTTGTCATAAATCAGGGATTTTATGCAATTGCAGCTCTGGGAATCTCATAAAATAATGTCAACAAAACCCAAATTTATCTTCCAGCAAGCCCATGGGAGCCAGTGCTCGCTCCAGGCTCCTTCTGGAACCTTCCCCCAAGCCCAGCAAGCAGGGAATACTCACCACGTAGAAATCCAGGCCGTAGATCCCGATACTGGGATCGTATTTAATGCCCAGATCGATGTGTTCCTGGATCCCAAAGCCAAAGTTCCCCGTGTCTGAGAAGTTGTTTTTCCTTAGCTCGTATTCTCGCACCTGAAACGTTGGTTCTTGCTCGTTATTTTGTTCCTGACTGGAAGCAGAATTAAAACTCCTGCCCATTGCTACCAGACCCCCAACTCACTCACAAGCTATTGAGTCTTTAGCCCAAAAATTTTACTTCCAAATCCCAGCAGCAAAGAAAAAACCCCCAAAAAATCAGCTGCTGCACCAATTAGTTCTTAAATAGAGCTGAAACAACACCCCAAAAAAGTGTGAACACTTCACCCCGTGTATCTGACCTGTACCTAGATCAGCTCAACATTTCAGAGCACACACCCCTTCAGTCAGAAAGGAAAAGTTCTGTTCTGTCACAAAGCAAAGATCCAGCCCAAACTCCTCACCTTCAACCCCTTCTCCAGGATCTCCTCTGCTTTGGCCCCACGAACCGTGCAGTGAACAGCGATTTTCTCGTTTCTCCTGATCCCGAAGGACCTCACCGTGTACCGGGCTGTGGGCAGCAACAGTCACACTCAGGGGACAGCCAGAGAATTCCCGCCCGGGGGATTCAGAGCTTCTCAACACCCAAAAAATTCACGGAATTACAAAGAACCGAGGCAGTTTCACATTCTGTCTCAAGGGATGCTGGCAAAGCAGCAGCCTGAGTTTGGAGACAGAACTAAAACGTACAAACGCGCACGAATCCCTGAATATTGAATCCCCCCAATTCCCCAGCAGCTCTCTCGATTTAAGGAGCCTTTCCTGGAACCGCACCCAGGGGAAAGGACGGAAAACACCCGAGGGAACACCCAGGGCTCCCGGGCAGCCGCTCACCTTTGGAGAACACGGGGGTCTGCCCCGTGAGCTGCTCCAGCACCTTGGCGGCGCGGGTGAGCCGATCCCCGCTCTCCCCGACGCAGATGTTGAGGCAGAGTTTGCGGATCCGCAGCTCCCGCATCGGGTTCTCCTTCTCACCCTGGTCCTGCTGCGGAGAGACCACACCGGGGGTAACCGGGGCTGCCCGGGCCGCTCCCGCCCCCCGCCCCGGCAGCCCCAGGACGCTCCGCAGTGGGACCGGAGAGAGGTTTCGGCAGGCGGGCACCGCGCCCCGCTCCCCGCCGGGCCCCAACTCCGGTACCGCGGCCCCGTCTGGAGCGCCGCCACCGGGCGGGCCGCGGCCTGTCACGGCTGCAGCCGCTCCCCCGTCTCATCCGCGCCCATCCCGCCCCCCCGCCGCTCCCGCCGGCCTCCCCCGCTCCCGCCCGCACGGGCCGCGGCCTGGCGAGCCCCGCCGAGCGCGGATGGCGGCGGATGGAGACGGCCCAGCCCGCGGCCCCGGCACTCACCGCCATGATGGAGGCGGGGAAGAGGCGGGCGGGGCGCGGCCGCGGGGAATTGTGGGAGAGCGCGGGGCGGCGGCGCCCCCTGGCGGGCGGAGGACTGGGTTGCCATGGCAACCGCCGTTAATTAATGCTCATTATTGACAACAAAGCCAAACGCGGTAATGACGGTAAATATTGACAGTAATTACAGTTAACCGAGAGGGGATAAAACAACCCGAACATGTGATGCTCAATGCAGTTGTTCACCACGCTCTGGTTGATGACAGAACTCTTCCTGAACCCCAATTTCCGTACTGGGAGTGACTTTCCCTCTGTGGGATATTCCTTTGGGATCAGCTGTCCCAGCTACACTCCCTCTCGGTTTCTTTTGGGAACCCCTCACTGGCAGAGCATGAAACCAAAAAAAATGGAAAAAGAAGAAATAAAATTCCTGACTAGCATAGACATAATTTAGCGAAAATCCAAACCAAAGTTCTCCCCTCCCCTCTCCACAGCAGGACCCTCCTTTGCCCAGCCTGCAAGATCAAAGAAGCTGAGTGTCACCATAGGACACCACTGCTGCTCTCCAGGTGAAAAAAAAGGGAACTTTATTTTCTGACTCCAACATTTATAGTTTTCCCAAAAGTGACAGTGGATTGGAGGGTGACAGTGCCACCTCTCCAATGGACAAACCAACAGTCCATCAAATTTCTCCTCTTCCACAAAAGAATGCAAAACAAGGAGTTATTTACAGGAAATGTGTGAGGAAGTTCATTACAAGAATATCAACATCAGAAGGCTTGGAAAATCTTAAACAATCAGGGTGACAGCTGAGGGCTGCAGAGAGGGAGGAGGAATTGTTGCAGCCACTCTGGGGGTGCTGGGGGACAGCACAGAGCTCAGGGTGTCACCGTGTCACCCTTCCCTTTGTCTCTGTGTGACCGCCGATGGTGTGAGCCCATCCCATCCTCTGCTCCTGCCTCCTGCCAGCAGCAAAGAGCTTTGCTCCACTCCAGATATGGAGAATGAGAGAATTATGGGGTGCTTTGATTTGGGAGGGATCTTAAAGCCCATCCAGTGCCCCCCTGCCAGGGCAGGGACACCTCTCACTGTCCCAGGGTGCTCCAAGCCTGTCCAGCCTGGCCTTGGGCACTGCCAGGATCCAGGGGCTGCTCTGGGCACCTGTGCCAGGGCTTTGCACCCTCACAGGAAAGAATTTCCAGATCCCATCTTGTTGCAGAGACATTTCCTCCCTTGCTGAATTCAGGAAGCTTTCCCTGCCTGGCTCAGAGCTTCCCACTCAGCACTCCCTCTGCCCTCTCCCCATCCCCAGATCCACCCAGATGGGTCCCACAGGGAGCTCTTCCTGCTCTGACTCATCCCTGCCCCCAGAACAGTCCCCAGCTCTGCTTTGCAGGTGCCACCCCCACATTTTCCCTGCAAGAGGGGGTGGGCTCTGTGTCTTGATTCACTGCAAAGAAAGGAATTCTCTTCTTTCATTGCTGAGAGCAGGTTTGGCTTTATCCAGGGATGTGCTTCTGTCCCTTCCCTCACTGCAGGAACGCTGCCTGTGGGGCTGAGCAACGTCCCTGCAAGAATGGGGGGGATTTTAAGCCTTTATTTCCCCTCCCTGCAAGAATGGGGGGGATTTTAAGCCTTTATTTCACCCTTTAACTTCCAATGCCAGCAGAAGAACGGGGAGAGCAGGAATTGCAGAGGGACTGCAGGAATTGCTCGTGGGACAGGGAAAGGGAAGGACACAGAGCCAGGGAGGACAGAAATGTGCGATACCCTCGTGTTGGTGTTGATACCCGCCCCTGGCACGCTGATTATTGCCAAGACCACTTGAGAAGGACCAAAACAACGGCGGGACTGCAGCCAAGGCACCAGGGAGGGGCATCCCCCGGGAGGAAACGGGAAGTGCTTTACAGCAGCGGGCTGGAAGGGCTGAATGGCCGATGAGGGCTTCTCCTCCCTCGGCGCTGAGAAAAACTTCCTGGCGGCTGCAGCGCCGAGCGCCCGCCGCTGGAGCAGGAAACCAGGCAGGGTGTGCCCAGCCCATTCCCAAGGCACGGCAGGGCACAGAGGATGCAGTGCCACGTGGGCAGCACGCAGACAGCGGCCTCGTGGCTTTCCCGGCCGCGTGTCCCGGGGGGAGCGGGATGCGGCCGCAAATTTGGGCAAATTTGGGATTTCTGGGCGCGATCGGCACCAGCGGGACTCGAACCCGCGGCCCGAGGAGCCCTGAGGCCACGCCCCCATAGCTAAGCCACGCCCAGTGTGTGATCCACGCCCCCGATTGGTCCCGCCCCCAGGCCCCGCCCCAACCTTGCCGCCGGCGGGTCATGTGACGGGCCAAGATGGCGGCGCTCAGGGCGGCGGTGCCGGTGCTGGCGCTGCTCGGGCTGTGCCCGGGCCCCGCGGCCGCCGCCGCGCCCCTGGTGATCTGGCACGGCATGGGTGAGCCGGGACCCTCCTCTAGGGCCGCGGGGGCGGCGGGGCTGGGCTGGGAGCTGGGCAGCACCGAGGGGCGCTCGCTCCGGTGTCCCCCTTCTCCGGACCGCCGGTCTCGGTGGGGATCGGGAGGTGCTGCCCCTCCCGGTGCCGTGGCTGCAGGGCTGGCGGTGTGTCTGTAGAGGTTCGGGGCCGTGGCGTGGTGACGCATCCCGGTGTTCTCTCTGGCAGGAGACAGCTGCTGCAATCCGGTGAGCATGGGCTACATCAAAAAACTGGTGGAGAAGAAAATCCCCGGGATTTACGTCCTGTCGCTCAAGATCGGGAGCAGCCTGATCCAGGTGAGCCGCGTGTCACCCGCGGGGCTGCGGGCGGGCGGGGCTGAGCGCTGCAGCCCGTGCTTCTAACAGGATTCCAGCGGGATTCCTGCCCTGCTTCCCGGCCAATTTTCGTTCTCGCTGAGGTAAACAGCTCTGACAGGTAGAACCCGATAAAGTCCAGCTAATGCCTGCAGAAAAGCACCGGGGGAAAACAAATCCCTGACCTAAATTGGATTAATATGCAAATCCCGTGATTAGCACACTCAACCAGTGCAGGTAGTGCGTGGGAGGCTGTGCTGAGGCAGGGATTTATCCCTGGCCACGCTTCTCCATCTGCAAACATTTATTTATTTCAGTGTAATCAATCACACACTGCTGCACCTTCATGGGTTTTGACAATTTTTTGTAGTGCTGTGGAATTTCTTTAAATAATTTCTCAGTGTAGGGTGTAGGTGGTTTTCTGAGTTCTGGAGATTCTGGGTTCTGGTTTTTAATTTTTATATTGATATGAACAAAATCTGAAGGGATTCAAGTTGAGAAGGAGTTTGGGGAAATGTGCCCCATGTGAGGCAGTTCTGCCAACCAGAGCAGGAGGGGAAAGGGAAGTGAAGGTGAAGAGAAGTCCCAGAACAGGAATTTCACTTCTGTCCCGTCAAAGCTCAGGTCCTCTTTGTAAACCACGAACGTCAGTGGTGTGTTTGCAGAGCTCAGAGCAGCCCCAGCACAGGCACAAATGCTGCACCCTGCTCTGGTCCCCAGGACATGGAGAACAGCTTCTTCATGAACGTCAACGCGCAGGTGAGCGAGGTGTGCCGGCAGCTGGCCCAGGACCCGCAGCTCCAGCGCGGCTACAACGCCATGGGCTTCTCCCAGGGAGGCCAGTTCCTGTAAGTGTGCACTCTGCTCCAGCCCAGGGGCTCTGGGGGGGTCAGATCCTCATTTGTGACCCTTCAGAGGTGCTCAGCACACACAGAGTGTTAATTCCTAAAGGCAGGAGTGCTCCAAGGGGGCAGGTTGTGTTTTCCTGCTCTCCCAGGCAGGGTTAAATCCCAGTGCCCAAGCCCACACAGAACCTGCACACACTCACAATTCCTGTAAGTCTGCACTCCTGCTCCAGCTCAGGGGCTCTGGGGGGCACAAATCCTCATTTGTGATCTTTCAGAAGTGCTCAGCAGACACAAAATTTTAATTCCTGAAAGCAGGATTGTGATGTTGTGAGGTCCCCAGAATGAGGTGAGAGACGAGAATTTGACTCCATGTTCTCAGAAGGCTGATATATTATATTATATTATATTATATTATATTATATTATATTATATTATATTA
>JAXCLO010000086.1:5453639-5466201 GCA_035583995.1 Arremon aurantiirostris | reverse complement strand
ACAAGCCTTTGTTATCATTCCTTCTTTTTCTATTCTTAGCCAGCCTTCTGATGAAATCCTTTCTTCTATTCTTTTAGTACAGTTTTAATATAATATATATGATAAAATAATAAATCAGCCTTCTGAAACATGGAGTCAGATCCTCTTCTCTTCCCTCATCCTCAGACCCCTGTGAACGCTGTCACAGCTGGGCCAAAAGAGGAACTGGAGCAGGACTGGGGACACTCACCTCTGCTGGCTGCTGATGCTGAGATGCCACCACCAGAAGAGCCCTCTCGCTCATCAGGCCTGCATGGACCATCTCAGCCTGAGGACAGACACAAACATGAGGGAGATTTCCACGAACAAACCACCCCAGCTGTGAGGAACCACCCACACCGACCCAAAGCACATTCCTGGAGGAACCATCCCCAGGGGAACCTCAGCAGAGGGAGCTGGGGAGCTTTCAGGCCTCCTGAAGGAGGTCTGGACACAGCCAGGCACTTCAGCATCTCCAGGAGAAGGTTTGATCCACCCTGAGTGTGTAGGCGGCAACCTGGAGTTATCTGGGCATCTGCTTTGAACCCTCAGGGATTCTAAAGGTCCTGGGACACAGTGCTAGAGCAAATTTGGCCCTTGCAGCCCTAGGGAGAGGCAGCACCCCTGGAGCAGAGGGGGAACAGGGGTCCTTACGTGCTTCTGCACATCCCCACCGACTTCTCTGCTGATCTTGGTGTACTCAGCCACGGGCCCGGCCAGAAGGGCATCGAAAGCCTGCACGTACTGAGCCACTCCTGCGGGAAAAACCAGAGCACAGCGATCACCAGGAGCACCCCCAGGCTGCCACAGCACCTCCCGCCTGCAGGAGGCTGAGCCCAGGCTGGGGAAGTGCTGCAGCCACAGAGTTTTATCTCCATGGGCAGCCCCCTCCAGCCTGGCTGGCCCAGGGCGAGCCCTGTGCCAGCTCTGCAGCGCCCTGGGGGTGCCCTGGGCCTCACCTTTGGCAGAGGAATCTCCACACATGCCAGGGCCTTGGCACACGTTCTCCAGGCGCTCCACAGCCTTCTCCAGGCGCTCCACCAGCCTCTCCATGTCTGCTGCTGTCCACAACCTGCACAACAGGACACAGTTACTCCATCCCCAGGTGCCACACAGGGTTTATGGCTGGCTGCTACAAGCTCTACCAGTTCCAGGAGAACCATTCCAGCCCAGCTGTGCACCCTGAGGATGGCCAGCAGTGCACCCTGCCATTACACAGACAGCTGGGTTACACAACAGCCTCTTGCTGTTGCCACACTCACTCCTGAATAGTTCCTATTCCATTTTAAGGGCTCCTTACATGTGTAAGGACATGAAACTTCCACCTTCTAACCTCATAGTGACGCCACAAAGGTGTGCCCAGGCTCTCACTGCAGTCAGCTCCTGGCCAAAGTCCCACACAGTCACTGCTCTGCTGGGAGCTCACACACTCGTGATGAAAACTGCCAGGTTTGAGTCTCCAAATGCATCTGCAAGGACCTCCTGGAGTCCTGAACTGCTCCCAGGAGCATCTGTGAGCTCAGGATCACCCAGCACAGAGCCTGAGCCACCCTGGCAGCTGCACGAGCTGAGGCAGCAGAGCTGCTTGTGCAACAACAGCCCCTGCTCTTCCTCTGCAGCTCTGCAGAGCCTCCCCTGCAGCCACCACACAGGAAAGAGGCCCAGGCACGCCAGCCATTGGCTGCATGTCATCTGGAAAAAGTCTTAAAAGTCACAGAAACTTTCCATTAATGACTGCTCTGCAGCGAGCAACGAGGCAGGTCAGGCTCCCTGCACAGTAATGCCCAGGGAATGCAGGGAGGGAGCAGCGCAGCCACGGGGGCATTTTTATCTTATCAGCACTCATCAGAAAGGTTTTACAGCCTGAATCACCGGGGTGGCCTGCACACAGCTTCCTTCTGCAGCCTGCAGGGGCTCAAAGCCCTGTCCGGAGGGGGGGATCCTCCCCAAACACCCCAAGAGAGGAAGGCAGGGTTTGCTCAGCCGAGCTGACCCTGCATCCCCTCCGAGAGGAAACCTCGAGTTCTCACTGCGAGTTTTGCTTTTGTTCACCAGCCCTCCCAGCCCTGCTGCTTCAGAGTGCACGTTCCCACCTCATTTCCAGAGGATGTGGGGCAGATCCAGCGTTAGTCACGAGCCCAGCACTGATGTCACAAGACAAACAAGGCCCTTTTTCCACCCTTTTCTCCCTCCTTGCAGGAGAGGCAGCTCTGCTGCGGGGGGCAGGGGAGAGGAGGAAGAGAAGCAGCTTCTTCCTCTGTTTGTGCTGAACCAGGGCACACACTGAGCACAAACCCCACTGGATGGCTTCCAGATACACCAAAAAAAAGAGTCCAGAGAAGCTGAAACTCTGCGGCATCAGAGCAATGAACAGCTCTGCATCTTTAATTGTGAGCCCTGCATCATTAATTCCAGCCCTGCATCATTAATTGGGAGTCCTGCTTCTTCAGCTGTGAGCATCTTTGATTCCAGCCCTGCATCTTTAATTCCAGCCCTGCATCTTCAATTAATTGGGAGCCCTGCATCTTCAATCATGAGCCCTGCATCTTTAACTGTGAGCCCTGCATCTTTCATTAATTGGGAGCCCTGCATCTTTAATTCCAGCCCTGCATCTTTAATTGGGAGCCCTGCATCTTTAATTCCAAGCCCTCCAAAAACCTGAGCTCCCCTAGGAGCACAGCCAGGACAGAGCTGGGCTGGCTGTGCTGCCCCCACTCACAAAATGTGGGATTTCCCCCCAAAAAGCCACTTCCATGCTCAGACAGGGCAGCAGGCACCCAGAGCAGTATTTTCCCCAGGCATCAGAAAATTAACACTGGAAATGTCATCACAGTGATCTCTCCAAACTGATTTCCTCGTGGATCCTGCCAGTATAAGCAGAATCTGCTCTCTGGGCTTCAGTTCCATCTGCTGCAACACTTCAATCACATTTTACATGGCCTGGTCATGCAGAGAGCTGCTCTGGAGGAGAAATCTGTTCAAGCTCTGCCCCATGGTCTTGTTTGAGACCCCACTGTCACCCCTGCTTGGCACTACCAGGAGAGCCACCAGTTAAAACTGGGTAAATTTAACACTTAACAAAGCACCCGATTTCACTGGCAACCAAATTATTGTTGTTTCTTACAGGTTTTTGGGGGCTGCACAGAGCTGTGGTCTCCTGAGCAGAACAATCTGAAAATGCAGTAAAGGGCAGTCCTGTTCTCAGCACACAGCAGTGCAGGCTGTGCCTGAAATCAGCTCTCTGAAAAACCAGCCTGACTCAAACTCCAATCAAACTGACTCAAAGAAAGCTCTGCAGCACTGATCCCCGGCAAGGCTCTAATCTGATCAGCCCCGCTGCCCAAACTGCAGCTCTGAGCAGGATTACCGGGCAGAAAATCCAGATGGAGAACTGGAAAACTGCTTCCTACCCCAGCAGGGGCAAACTGCAGCTTGGATCAGGAATATTGGGCAGAAAATCCAGATGGAGAAGTGCTTCCTACCCCTGGCAGCAAAGGAAGCTGCTGGAATAGCACACCTCTCAGCTCTGGGTGGGATTAACACCCCAAAATCACCAAAATCAGCGTTCCTTGGGACTGCCATGCTCCCTCTCCCTGCATTTGACAAGTCCTGCCTTGTTTATTCATCAACCCCCAGTGCCCCACAGCAGCTCTGCAAACCTGCTGCTGCCAGGCAGATGGTGAACTCATTTTAATTTCCTTTTAATGGGTGGCATTAGGGCAACTTAAAAGATAAGTCAATCGGTAAATTGGCAGCAAAATGAGAGCTAAGTGCAGGCAACCCAAAGTCCTGGATGCCAGTCCCTCCCCTTGACTCACCCTCCCTGTGCTCTTTGCCCTGTGGATGAAGTTATTTCTGCTGCCTGGGTACCCACACGGAGGGAAATAAAAAGATTGAGCTGAAACTAAATCAGAGATTAACATTCAGCAAGGAAAATAAAAACAACCACACAGGACTGCACCTAGACAGTGTTTTGTCTACTGGCCTGTAAATGTAAAATAATCCCACAGAAAGTGACAAAATGACTTTATATGTCTCAGTGCAAATTATCAGATTTTATTTCTCTTCACTGAAGAGGAAGATGAGAACACAGACCACCCAAAAATAATTTGTTTTTTGTTCTACAGATCATCCCAGAGTCATTTTTGCTGTGCACATCACCCAGTGCTCCAGAGTGATGAGGGAGACTTTCCCAGCTCTCCCTTCCAGGACATCAACACAGGATTTAAATTTAAATCTCGTTCCAATTCAATTGAACTTTGATTAGCAGCGGAGCAGAAGCAGCAAACACAGTTTCACCCAGGGCCAGAGGGGCCATTCCTTTTCACAGCACATTTGTTCAGCCATCAGCTGCCCTTTATTCCCATCTCAGCCTGGGACAGGCTGTGCCACAAACAGGCTGAGCAGAGCAATAAATAAAAGGATTTTATTGCTAAAAACATCATTTACCCCAAACCCTGCACATCCCAGCAAGAGGAGTTTCCTGTCTGGGGAAGGAGCTGGCCTGTCCCAGCCTCAGAGTGAAAAATTCTCAAAAAAAAAGAAATTATTCCCTTGCCTGAGACAGCACATGAACCTGAGCCCTTCCTGAGACGTTCTGGAAGACACAAATGTTGGTTTTATAGGCAAAGCAAGCCAAACCTACGCCTGTGCTCACAGCGAGCCCGACACTCTGCTGTCAGCACCACCACATTTGCATCAGCCACTTCCTGTTCCTACAGGCAAAAGAAATAAAGATGGGACAACTAAATTAGGAACATACCACAGTTTATTTCTGAGCTGACACTGGGATATCTCAGGGGATCAGCTACCAGATGATTTCCAACGTTTATATCTGCCAAAAGCCCGAAGAATTTTTTTTTTTTTTTTCTTTTTTAAACAGTTCAGCTCCTCAAGGCAGGAGTCAAAAGCCTGAATTTAGCCAGTGGTCAGGATCTGCCATGAACACAAGACAGCTATTGCTGGTCCCAGCAGCTGCCAGGACAGAGACCTCAGCTGTTTATATCCAACAATACTTGCTGACACTGCGCCAGAACCCGTGCTAACTGCTCCTGCTATTTCAGATCCACTTGATTTAGAAAACCAAGAGTGCTTTTGCAAAAAATAAAAATCCCTCTGGCCCCTGTTCCAGCTTTCCCATACAACAAACCCTCCTGAAGCCATTAAAATTGTTATTTGGTGCTTTGCTCACAGGTTAAGAGGGGGTTAAAGCTCAGCGCTGGAGCAAAGGCTCCTTTTTCAGCACAATCCTCTGAATTGGGAGGTTTGTGCCTGCCAGCCTCAGCTGCCACCCTCCTCTCACTTCCTCTGCCTGCCAGGGTGATGAATCCAGCAGGGAGGTAACCAAGGATGTGGGCTCTGAGCAGGGCTGGGTGCAGCAGGGAGCTGCAGATCGGGAATTCTGAGCCTGGGAGTGCTCAGCATCAATCCTGAGCCTGCTCCAGCATGGGGAGAGCTCTGTGCATGGATAACTGGGGATACTGAGCCTGGGAGTGCTCAGCATCAATCCTGAGCCTGCTCCAGCACAGACTGAACCCTCTGCATGGATAACTGGGGATACTGAGCCTGGGAGTGCTCAGCATCAATCCTGAGCCTGCCCCAGCTCGGGGTGAACCCTCTGCATGGATAACAGGGGATAATGAGCCTGGGAGTGCTCAGCATCAATCCTGAGTCTGCTCCAGTATGGACTGAACCCTCTGCATGGATAACTGGGGACATTGAGGCTGGGAACTGCCCAGGATCCCTCAGTGCCTGCCCAGCTCGGCCCGCTCGGCTGAACTCCCTGCATGGATAATTTGGGTATTTTTGGCTTTCAGAGGGCTCAGCAATATCGCAGGGACACAGGAACAGGACGGGCACACACAGCAGTGTCCTGATGCCGCGGATCCCTGGGTGCTCAGGGCACCTGTGGGGATTCCAGAACCCCGGGATTTGCCAAACAAGCCTGGAATTATTGTAATTTTCCCTTTGGCCAGCACGGAATGCTTTGGAATCACAGATTTATCCCATCCCAGGCACAACGCAGAGGAGGAACCGGCAACGGGCTGGGGACGGGAACCACCCGGGGATGGAGAGGGAGCCCGTGCTGTGGGAGAACAGAAATCCCCAAAAACCGGATCAGCCCCGCCTGCCCGTCCCTGTGAGCCCCGGTAACGGAGAGAGCCCCGCGGGGGTGTCTGCACCGTTCTGGGCCAAATTCACCCCAAACCGCCGCCTTTGGGGGATCCACCCGCACCAACCGGGCCGGGGCTTCTCCCGCCCCCCGGCCCGGCATCCCCCACCGGCTCCGGTCCTTCGGTCCCCGGTACTGCTCCCGGGGCTGGGCCGGGTCCTGGTCCCGGTGCCCGGTTCTGATCCAGGTGCCCGGTCCTGGTCCCGGTGCCCGGTCCTGATCCCGGTGCCTGGTTCTGATCCCGGTGCCTGCTCACTCTCGCCGGTACCGCCCCCAGATCTGGCCGTGCCCGGTGCCAGTACCGCTCACTCCCACCCATGGACCCTCGGATCCTCAGCCCGGGCCGTGCCCGGTGCCAGCACCGTTCACTCCCACCCTCAGATCCCCAGCCGGGCCGTGCCCGGTGCCGTTCACTCCCACCCTCAGCTCCTCATCCCCGGCCATGCCCGGTGCCGCTCGCTCGCTCGTTCGCTCGCTCCCACCCTCGGACCCTGGGACCCGGGCCGTGCCCGGTGCCCGGTGCTCACCCCCGGCCGCTCCCGCTCCGCCGCTCCCGGCGCCGCCCAGCCCCGCCGCGCCCGCCGCTTCCGGCCCCCGCCCCGCGCGCCGGATGTGCGCACGGCGCGCGGCGCGGCGGGGTGGGCGGGGCTTCGGGATAGCCGCCGTGCGATTGGCCGGCGGGGCCGGAGGCGTGGCCAGAACGGCTGAGAGGTGTTGCAAAGGGGGTGGAGCTTCGGGGCGGATTCCGCTCTGCGATTGGTGGATTGAATTGAAGGCGCGGTTTATTATGCGATGGGCGTGGTGGTGGGCGTGGTCTCATATGTGGGCGGGGTCACGGCCTCCGGACCCCCGGGGGGATTTGGGACCCCTGGAGGGGCTGGGGGGGCCTCCGCGACCCCCGAGGGGTCACACCGAGGGGCTGGGGGGGTCTGAGAGCCCCAGCAGGGCCAGCTGGGACCCCCCCGGGTGGGCTGCTCACCCCCCAGGAGGGACTGCTGGGGTATGAGGGGTCCTCAGGAGGTTTGGGACCCCCGAAAGGGGTTGGGACATTGACCGGGAAGGAACGGGACGCTGTCCCGGTAATGGCTGAGACACGTTGCCAGGCTGGCAAGGAGGAGGAGGAGGAGGAAGAAGAGGAGGAGGAGGAGAAGCCGCGGTCGCCGCTTCCTGCCCGGCTGCGCTACCAAAGATGGTCACGGCTCGGGGATGCGGCTCGGAGCCGGCGGCGGAGCTCTGCTGACACCCAGCGGGGCTCTGTGACACCGGTGACGGTCTGCAGCTCCCGGTGGGGCTCTGCTGTCCTGTGGGAACCTGCGCTTGGCTCAGCTCGAGGTGTTCGGAACCAGCCCTGAGCGATTCCTGCTGCTCCAGGATCCTTCCAGCCCAGGGAAATCCATCCTCACCCCTGGGGTGTTCCACAAACCCTGCTGCCAGATAAACCCCAGGCTTTTTGCCCCTTTCCCTGCAGATAAGGAGCGGGATTATTCCTTGATTCCTCACCTTCTGCAAGCAGAGACTCTTCACACTCCCACTTTTCCCCTGCAGGGTAAATAGACTGAGCTGTCACCTCTGGAATTGTCCCTGCAGGCACTCTGAGGTCCTGCCCCCTTTGCTTTCTGGTTTTCTCAGCCCGTTCTCCACCTTGCCCGCAACCGCTGTGCCCCCTGCCCCGTCTCCATCACCAACATAGAAAATAAGAAATGATAAGAAAATAACTCGTGTTTTTCAGCATCCTAAAGGGTGAAGCAGCCGGGTGGAGCAGGGGGAACCCGGGTGGGCAGCACCCGTGGAGAGAGGAGGGAGAAATCCCAGAGAATGGGGAGAGGAATAAAAAATAACCCGAGAATGGGAAGGGGAGAGTGGGGCTGCCCTGCCCAGGTCATCCTCAGTGGTTCCTGGAGGAATAAAAAGTTACATAAGGAATAAAAAAGTTCCTGGAATGGCTGGGGCACAGAGGAGTGGCGTGTGTCAGTGACCTGCTCCATCCCTGCCCATGCCTGCTGCTCATCTCCCTTTTCTCCAAGCTCCCTGGGAATATTTACTTCATTTTTCATATTTATTTCGTGTTTCAGCCCTGTTTTGTCTAAAACATCTCAGTCTCCCTCACACAGCAGCTTTTGGGTTTTTGCAGCCACAGGAGAGGAAAACCCTAAAGGTTTTTGTGTCCCTCCTGGTAGGGTGAGGAGGGGACTGGAGCCCAGCTTCATTCCTGGGAAAATGGATTTATTTATTTTTATTTTTTTGTCATCAGGAAACCACGTCACTGCCCCATCGTTTCTGCCCATGTGCAGCAGCCCTGGGGCTGCTAACAAACTTGGGAACAGAGGTTTTTGCAAAATATTAACCAAAGCCCACCAAAACCACGTCAGCCTGTGTTTGCAGATGGCGAGAGTGACCTCAGGCTGGTGGCACAGCCAGGGTGACCCCTGGGGACAGCTGTGACACCGTCCTGCACAGCCAGGCTGGGTTAACTCTGCTGAGCTCAGCCCTGCTCCAGCATTCCTGCCGCTCCTCCCCAGGCTGAGCTGATTCCCAGCTGGATCTGTCCCCTGATCCAGCCTCCCTGGGGACCCTGGGGTGACATTCCTGCCTGTGGGAACCTGTGCTTGGCTCAGCTCGAGGTGTTCGGAACCAGCCCTGGGCGATTCCTGCTGTTCCAGGATCCTTCCAGCCCAGGGAAATCCATCCTCACCCCTGGGGTGTTCCACAAACCCTGCTGCCAGATAAACCTGAGAGTTTTTGCCCTTTCCCTGCAGAAAAGGAGGGGGATTATTCCTTTATTCCTCATTCTCTGCAGGGAGAGACTCTTCACACTCCCACGTTTCCCCTGCAGGGTAAATAAATTGTCACCTC
Organism: Arremon aurantiirostris; assembly: GCA_035583995.1. NCBI lineage: Eukaryota > Metazoa > Chordata > Aves > Passeriformes > Passerellidae > Arremon > Arremon aurantiirostris. The sequence goes on along the minus strand of JAXCLO010000086.1, from coordinate 5,457,158 downwards.
TGGAATTGTCCCTGCAGTCATTCTGAGCTCCTGCTGAGCCACTGAGTCCTGCCCCTTGGTGCCAGAGGATGGAGCTCTGCAGGTCCATGTGCTGCTTTTTTGTTTGATTTTGTCCCCTTTGCACTCATCTGGTCCCCAGAGCAGACCAGAACCCTCTGCTCCCCTCCTGCACAGCTCCCCCAAGGTCAGGGCTGGCCCAGGAGGGTGTGGGACCCAGGGCTGATTTCCAGCCCAGCCCTAAAAATGCACCCTGCCGTTTCCTCACCCCGAGTCTGTGGCAGCCCTGGCACCAGGGAGGTGCTTCCCAGCACCTGGATGCATTTTCTCCCTGCCCAAGCTGTGTGTGGATTAAGCTGTGGGTACAGGCAACACCTCCCTGTGTGGTTTTTTCCACTCATTTCTTCTCCCTGCTTGCAGTGAAGCCCTCTGTGAGCAAACTGGAGCACAATCCCAGCTCCCAAGCTGGAGCCCTGCCCAGGGCTCGAGGGTTATCAGCTCTCATGGTCACTTTCCCCCCACACATCTCATTTTCTTCAAAGCCTCAGACAGGGCAGGCATGCTTAGTGAGGAATAGCCCACAGTTCAAGCTCATCTGGGTGGTTTTAGTCTCTTGGGCTGGCTGAAAAAACCCAGAGGCTCCTCCTTGTGAACTCCACAGAGCCAAAAAAACAAGGAAAACAAGGAGGCAAAGAATAAAGTGTCCCTTATTTCTGTCTTTGAGTAAAAACAAAGGCTCTCGGCAACGTTTGAAAGCCCTGGAGCAGCAGCACTGCCCACACCCCTCAGAGGCAGCCAGGTCATGGCCAGGGCTGGGACAACTCCTGGCCAGGAGCAGTGCAGGGTCAGAACATTCCCAACAACCCCGAGCTCTGGTGGCTGGAGCCTTCCTCCTCCTCCTCCTCCTCCTCTTGCAGAGGATGCTCCTGCCACCCACCTGCTCCACCCTGCAGCACAGGGGCTGCAGAGGGAGCTGGCTTTGTCCCCCTGCCCTAGAAACTGCCCAGTCCCACCATGGGGCCCTGCTGAGCACAAAACCAGCTCCCATCCCTCATCCCACCCTCTGCCTTTTTTCTGGGAGCATTCCCAGCTGATCCCTCTGGCTATTTTTATTCCCCCCCCATCCTCATTCCTGTCCTTTGCACCCAAATGTGGAACAAAGGATGAGCCACATCCTTCCCCCCAAATCCCCCACTCTCAGCTCTGCCCTGTCACCTGTCCCCTTGGGGAATTCACCCCATCCATGGAAGTGGCTGCTCCCAGCCCCTTTTCTCCAGCTCCTGGAGGCACTGGGGAGGGCAGGGCTCTCCCCCTTTGTGCCGTGGGAGCAGGGAATGTGAGAGGGGGGTATAAATATCCAGGGAGATTAGAGCTCCCCAGCTGTGTCACCCACAGCCCACACTCCCTTTTCTCTCCGCTCCCCAGCTGCCTCTCCTGTTTCCAGCCTGGAGTTCACCATCCCTGCTGGCAGCACTTTGATTTCATTCCTCCCTCCGCCCCCCTCTTGAAAAGGAGCAAATAATGGAGCCTTTGTTGGGCGCAAGGAGCTGCACGGGGGCAAGGGGCTGAGCACAGCCTCCTGCCTGGATTATGGCATTCCTGCACCAGGGCTCAGCAAAAGTCAATCCTGCAGCCCGTGGTGGCTGAAGGGACCCTGGGCTTGCTGACAGCCGTGAAAAATCCCGGCTGAGTGAAAAAAAAAGGAATTCTTCACACCCGCCACCGACTTCCCCCACTTTTATGTAAATTAATATTAACAGGTCCTCGGGTTTGGGCTCTGTACAGATATATACAAACAGGAAGCAGCTTCATATTTACATCATTAAGTTAATTAGGCTGTGTAAAAAAAGCACAGGTCGCACATTAGTGCCCTCTGTAGAGACAGCAGAGGTGAGCTCAGTCCTGGGCACAGTGTAATGTACACTAACAATCACCCCCAGGCACGGCTGATCCTGGCAAAACCATCCCAGGCTGGGCTTCCCTGCCCTCCAGAGCCCAGCAGGGAGAGTGCTTCGCCCTGGGGAGGCACCACCATGTGTGTAATGTACACTACCAGTGCTCTGTGGGCCCCGTGCAAGGCACAGGACGGGCACAGATCCCGAGTTCTGGGCAGTGGATGCTCCTCCAGCACCTCCAGTTCCCCATGCAAGGCACAGGATGGGCAGAGATCCCGAGTTCTGGGCAGTGGATGCTCCCCCAGCACCTCCAGGGCCCCGTGCAGGGCACAGATCCCAAGTTCTGGGCAGTGGATGCTCCCCACAGCTCCTCCAGCACCTCCAGGGCCCCGTGCCAGGCACAGATCCCAAGTTCTGGGCAGTGGATGCTCCTCATGGCTCCTCCAGCACCTCCAGCCTGGTGGGGACGAGCCCCTGGGGAGCCCCAGGGTGAGCAGCCAGCCCCAGCCCCGGTCACACGATGCTGGCCAGCTCTGTGTTGTCCGACTCGGAGCTGCTGTTGCTCTCCTCCCTGGGGGAAAGAGTCGGGAATGAGGCGTGGATTAACTCACAGGAGCCAGGGCTGCACCCCAGCAGTGCCCGCCTTGGGGAACAGAAGCTTCCAGAGGGATGTCAGCACCTTGTGGGGTGTGCACCCCAACACAGGCAGCCGGGGCAGGTCCCTGCTGATCTCCCACACTTCACACCACCCCTCTGGGAGCTGGGATTGGGAAAACAAGTCAGCCCTTCCCTCACGCCACCGCCCACGGGGCCTGGAGGATTCCTGGACAAGCCCCAGTGTGTCCCAACCCGTCTGCTCCTGCCCCCACACACACCCCCACGGGCTGTGCTTGCTGCCTGATGCTCACCTTAAATCCTGCAGGGCTTTCTTGTTCTTGCTCCTCTTCTCCTCGTCGATGGGGTAGAGCTTGAAGAGCAGCAGGCTGAGCAGGATCAGCCCCACGGGCACGGCAGACACCAACATCTTCAGGGTGAAATGCACCTGGCCAGGCTGGGAGCAGCCCCTGGTCTGGTACCCTGCAAAGCTGTGGGCACAAAGGCACCTTCAGACAAAGAAATGGGGTTTGCAGGGGTTCCCTGGGAAACCAGGGAGAGTTTTGGGGTAACAGCTGAGTTCAGAGCCCATCAATCCCCTCCCAGAGGTTCGGAAGTGCCTCCCTCCCTGTCCCCCAGGCAGGAACTCACTCCAGGCTGAGTGTGGAGATGCCCAGGGACACCCCAGCAGTGAATTTGGTGAAGAAGACGTAGAAGGAGAAGAAGATGGCTTCGTGGCCGTGGGAGCTGGGGTGCTGCAGCTTGAAGTCATCGATGACATCAGGCAGCATGGACCTGTGCAGAGACAGGGACAGTGACCACCAGGGCTGGCACAACAAAGCCACCTGTCACAGACATCTTTTATCCTTTCTTTAGGGTTTTTCCTGCTGAGAAGCCTCAAGAACAAAATGTAAACAATGGTTATCTGCTGCTGTGGAATGCAACAGGTAGATCTTTGATTGGCCCATGTTGGATGTTTGTAATTAATGGCCAATCACAGTCAGCTGGCTTGGACAGAGAGCTGAGCCACAAA
>JAXCLO010000086.1:5421839-5451920 GCA_035583995.1 Arremon aurantiirostris | reverse complement strand
AGGGAACATCAGCCCGGAGCCCACCGGGATTCCTGATCCCGCAGTTCCTGCCCCATCCCACAGACCCCCGATCCCGCAGCTCCTGCCCCATCCCGCGGGCAGCCCTGGGATGCTCAGGGCTGCTCTGGAAGGGCCAGGAGAGCATTTAGGGCGCTGTGGCCATCGCGAAGACCCCACAGCTGGGGAACCTCAGCCCCGGGCCGGCGATTTCACAGGTGCTGGAGCTGGCAAAGCCCCCAGCCGGCAAGGAAAAGGCTGGACCTGCCCCGGGACACACCGGGACACACCAGGACACACCGGGACACACCAGGACACACTAGAACAGCCACCAGCCCTGCTCCTCTGCCCGCCCAGTGCCCGCTGGCCATGGGGAAACTGAGGCACGGAGCGGTGGCAGCGCTGTCCCCCCGGCGGGCGGGGGGTGCCCGCTGCGGTGTCACCCGCGCGTCCCCGTCCCCGCCGCCCCACGGGCGCTGCTCCCGGGGCCCAGCAGGTGGCGCCCGGTGCCCGCCGGTGGCGGCGGACGGGACCGGGACCGGAGGAACCGGGGAGAACCGAGGGGAGCTGTGGTGGACCCGACTGGGCTGGATTGGGCTTGTCTGTGCTGGGCTGCACTGGACTGACTGCTCCGGACTTTACTGGGCTGTGCTGGTCCCTGAAGAGCATTGCAGGGCTGGGCTGTACTGGGCTGTACTGGTCGCTGGACTGGGACACTCTCCGCCCTCCAGAGCCGGTGCTGCACCCCGAGCGCCAGTTCCCACCCTCCCAGTCCCCCCGGGGCTGCCGGCTGGGGTAGATCCGGTGGCCTCATCCACAATCTGGGTGGAGAAAGGAGGATGCTGGGGCTGGGTTCACACACACTGTGAGGGGAATCTGTTGGTTCAGGCTGGACTTTGTACCTCCGTGTGTGTGTGTGTGTGTGTGGGTAACAATTAAATCCAGGAGGGAAAGCCCCGCTGTGTTTTCACAACATTTATTGCCCTTTCTAGGAGGAACTTGGCGTTGGAGAGATGCAGCATCCTGAGCTGCATGGGCAAAATGCTGCTGGTGGGAGCTGTGTGTGTCCCAGACACCCCAACTTCCCTCCAGCCCGTGGCTCCTGACATCCCCAGGGGCTCCCAACCCCTCCACAACCCTTCCTCTGTGCACAAACCTCATTTCTCATGAGCACTGTGTCCCCCAGCTCTGTTTTTCTGGTGTCCCCTCCTTGTTCCAGCCAGCTTTTTGCTGCAGTTGGTGTCATTCAGGGGGGAAATGCTCCCAGCTGGGCCTGTGACGGCTTTGGGAAGGAGTGGGGACGTCTCCAGGTGGCATCCAGGGTGGCACCCTGAGCTGTGCCCAGTGCCAAGCCACTCTCCTGCCTGTGCTGTGAGCTGTGGTGGGGTGGCAGCCAAGCAGATGAGAAAGAGCCCTCAAAAACCATCCCTGCCAGCAGATGATGCCTCCTTGCTACTTGTCCCCTCTTCCCCAGTTGGCTTTGCCCTTATCCTCGGGCTGGTGGCCCAGCTGCGTGTCCCTCCCCAGCGCTTGCAGAGGGGGATCCCCCAAACCCTGTCCCTCCTGGGGGGCCAAGGACGGCGCTGGGAGCCCCCGGGGGCAGCGAGGAGCCCCCAGCCCAGCGCACGGCGGAGATGCTGGTCCACAACCCCGTGAGCATCCCCGGTAGCGACCCCGGGGACCCCCGGAAGGGTCGCGCAGCCCCCTCACCGTGTCCCTTCAGGGGGCGGGGCTCGGTGCATGACCACGCCCTTTATGCAAATCCTCGCGCGGCGATTGGCGGGGCCGGGGCCGGGCTGCGCGGCCGGGCTATAAGAGCGGGGGAACAATGCGCCCGCGGTCCCGGCTCGGGGGCTGGCGCCGGGGTGGGGGTCCCCCCTCATCCCTGGGGCTGCCCCTCTCCTGAGCGCCCGTTCTCGCGTCGGCCGCCCCCTTTTTCCCGTGAGCCGAGATGGAGTTTGACTCGTACCAGCACTACTTCTACGATCACGACGCCCTGGAGGATTTCCACCGCTCCACGGCGCCCAGCGAGGACATCTGGAAGAAGTTCGAGCTGGTCCCCACGCCCCCGCTGTCCCCGCTGGGCACCCCCGGGGACAAGGGGGGATGCTCGGGGCCGGAGGAGCGGCCGGGATGGCTCTCCCGGTACTGCCTGGCCGGGGAAGAGCCGGAGTATCTCATAGGCACGGGGCAGATCTTCGGCAACCTGAGCGCTTTCATCCTCAAGGATTGCATGTGGAGCGGTTTCTCAGCGCGGGAGCGGCTGGAGAAGGCGATGACAGAGAAACTTTCCACGGGCACGCAGAGAGCCACGCCGCACAAGCCGTCCTTCGCGCAGGATTTCGGCTTCGGCAGCTCCGTCAGCGAGTGCGTGGATCCCGCCGCCGTGTTCCTCTGCCCGCTGGCCGAGAGCAAGATGCCCGCATCCTCGGGCTCCGAGGGCCAGAGCGATTCCGGTAAGGCTGGAAGCCCGGCGTGGGGAACACGCGTGTCCGCACATGTGTGTGTGTGTGCAGGGAGCCTCCCAGCCGGGCTGCGCCTTTGTTGAGCCTCCGAGCGAGCCCCGGTCCCGGCCCCACGAACAAAGCGGGCTCGGCTGTTCCCCTTTCCTGCGGGGTTTCTGCTCCGCAACCCCCCGTTCCTCTCGGGGCTCCCTCCGGTTCTTGCGCGGGGCTCTGGAGCTCGCTTTCCCTCGTCCCGGCCCCACGGGAACCTCGTGAGGAGGCTGAAGGGCAAGTTTGCATCTCGCCGTGCGAACTTTGGCGCTCTGAGCGCCGCACCGCGCTCTGCCCGGCCCGGGAATTCGGCCGCTCCCTCTTCTTCCTGCCACGGCCCACCCGGGACGCGCTTCCCTCGGGACAAAAGGCAAACTATGCCCTGGGGACAGCAGGTTTGGGAGCAGCCTCGCGTCCCCCGGGGCCGCGGCTCGGTAGGACGGGCAGGAACAGCCGCCCCGGTTTTGGCGTGTCCCAGCCCACCCCGGGGCACGTCTATCTGTCTGTCTGTCTGTCCCGCGTGGGGTGCGTGCCGGTGTTTACACGGGGGTTCACCCCCGAACCTCCCACAAGGGCAGTGCGGTGCCGCTGCCCCACATCTCTCTATTTTCACCCCAATTTTCGGTGTTATTTGCGAACGCCCTGCGGCTCTGCACAGCCCCGCAGCCCCGCCGGGGCCCGCGCGTTGTTTCCGTGGCTCCCGGAGCTGCCGTGGGAGCGCTGCCGCGGTGCCGTGACCCCGTTAATAAATCTTTCGGTGGCCGCCACCTGCGCCGGTGAGTCACGGCGCGGGGCTTAATGCCATTAGGAGCCCGGGCACTGTAAGCCAGGTCGCGGGCGTTAAGAGGCTTAACCCAAATATGCGGGGGCCTCCGGGGGCCGCGGGGGTCCCGGTACCGAGGGGGTCCCGGAGGGGTCCGGCCGCGCCACGTGGGAGCCGAACAAAAAGCAACAGATTGCAAACAATGAGAGGGGCCGCGCTGATGGACGGGAGCGCGGACCAATGGGGTGGCAGGACAGCCGGCCTGCCCCGTGGGACAGCCAATGGGAGGCTGTGGAGGGCGGGGCTATGCGGGATGAGTTTTATTAATGAGCGTGTGTGTGTACGGGGGTTGTGACACTGATGAGTGTCCCCAAGCCCAGGAGCTCCAATATCGGGGGGTTTGGGCTTCTTAGGCTGAACCCCAAAGCCTGGAGGGTTTGGGGATCGGCTGGGCTCACTGTCAGAAGCCCAAAACTGGCACTCTCACAGGCCTCTGCCCACGGTGCTGGTGAGGGTTTGAGCATCTCAGCCTTTAGCAAGTGGCTGTGTTTTCCCCCAAAACTTAGGAAAAAAAGCTGGAGGCCCATCCCCTAAAGTGAGAGCAATCCCAGCGGATGTGTCTGGAGCCTGCTCACCTCGCTGTCCCCAAAGCCACTGGGATGGGACAACAGCAGTGCCAACAGGCAGAATGGCACCAATTATGCTTTATTTAGGTCTTTCTGTTCCTGGGCTTGGGATGCCTTTGAGGTTCAGAGGCTGCTGTAGGGACCTCTTCACCTCTCGCTCCCTCCCTGCACAGTGGGGGATTGTCCCCTCTGTCCCCGGGACGCCGGGGCTGAATGGGCTTTATCGCTTGTGAAAAGTAGCAAGTCAGCGAGGTGGGAAGCTGCAGCCGAGGGGAACAAAGGCTACTTCTGCCCTTCTATCCCTCATTTACAATTCCAATGGGCCATGAAAGCACCCGACCGGGATGAACTTTGGAACTAGGCTGTCCCAGCATCCTGCTCCTCCAGTTCCCCCTACCTCGGGTGTTTCTTTCCTGATGGTCCTTTATGATGAACACATGTTGCTCCTGGTGCTGAAGTGAGGCGGAAGTAAAACCCCCCAGTCCATTTTTGGGGGGACCAGGCGCATGAAACAGGGTGGGAATTGCACTCCTTCCCACGTGATGGTATTGAAGGGGCGCTTAAATCACTCAATCCCTTCTGGATTTCTAGTTTTCCTCCTTTTAAGTGGTTTTAGTGGCAAGGAAGGGCAGAGAGCCCAGGCTGGGCTGGCAGAAGCCTTCTGGAGGTGGCAGAATTTGCAGTGCATGACCAAACTTTTAGTAGGGATATTTTCCAGGGAGCTGTGGAAAGGTGACAAAGGGTGACTGACAGGGATTTGTTCTTTCCTTTCCACGGGAGCAGAAGGTGAAGAGATCGACGTGGTGACGGTGGACAAGAGGCAATCTCTCAGCCTGAGGAAGCCAGTCACCATCACGCTCCGTGCCGACCCCCTGGACCCCTGCATGAAGCGTTTCCACATCTCCGTCCACCAGCAGCAGCACAACTACGCCGCCCGCTCGCCCCCCGAGCCCTGCCCGCCTCCCGAGTCCCCCCAGCAGCACCAGGAGCAGGATGAACCCCCCAGCAGCGTGGAGCCAACCCCTGCCGTGCCCCTGCCTGAGCCTGGCTTGCCCAAACCCAGCAGCAGCCCCGGCTCGGACAGCGAGGACGTGGCCAAGAGGAAAAACCACAATTACCTGGAGCGCAAGCGGCGCAACGACCTGCGCTCGCGCTTCCTGGCCCTCAGGGACCAGGTGCCCGGGCTGGCCAGCTGCCCCAAGACCCCCAAAGTGGTGATCCTGAGCAAATCCTCCGAGTACCTGCAGTCCCTCATCAGCGCCGAGAGGAGGATGGCGGCGGAGAAGCGGCAGCTGCAGCTGCGCCAGACCCAGCTGCTCAAAAGGATTGCTCACCTTAAGGGGCACTAGCACCCCGTGTGCCCCCCATCCTGGTCCCCACAAACCCCCAGCTCCTTCTCAATTTGCACATTTTTTTGAATTTTTTGGTTGCTTGTGGAACTGTTGGCCCCAGGGGCTGGAGCGTGTTGGGAGTGGGTCCACAGCAGAGACCCCAACAGCGTCACCTACCTGGGGTTGGTTCCTGGCATTGAGTGTTCCAAAATTTCCCTTGTCCTTGCTGTGAAGCTTCCTCAGTGACTGCTCCAGATCAAGAGCTCAAATTTATTCCCCGTCTCTGCCATCTGCCACCAACAGCATTGCTGGGAGCTGACCCTGAGCATCCACCGGCCCTAAAAACCCCAAGCAACCACGTCTGCCTTTGCTCCTGGAAGCAGGCAGACCCAGAGCCCAGCACGGGGCTCACCTCTGGAGAGATCCCCTGGATCCTGATGGCAGGATGTGCCTCTCAGAGCACCCCCTGGCTCAGCTGGACCGTACCTCACTTCCTCGTGTCACTTCATGCAGTAGCTGGTCCTGGATTTTTATGTTCTAGAAACTCTGCTGCTGTAACTGCGAGTCTTATACTGGAGGCTGTGTTTTTATACTGTATTTTTGTACCACTTTTTTGAGAAGTATTTGGTAAAGAGTTTGCTTTTTTATATATATATAAATATATAAAAACTTTTTTTTGTTTTTTAAAGGGGGATTTCCTGCTGTGGGGGAGGGCTCAGTCCTGCTGCACTTTAGGGAGATCAGGAAGGGGCTGAGTCCTCGCAGAGGCCATTCACCCCCCTTGCAGCTCTCCAAACCACCCATTTGCAATAACAGGGAATTTTATCCCTTTCCCACCCTCGTGAGCATCCTTGTGACCCCTTTTTCCTACCTTTGTGAGTTCTCTTTCACCAGCAGCCACTTAAAATCCCCAGCAAAGCTTTGGGGGCTGCTCTGCCTTCCCTGTGCCCTCCAGCTGCCCAGTTTGGGGGGGTATGGGGGTGGCACAGTCCCCTGTCCCCTCCCAGGGGTGCTGGCAGGGGTGGGTCCCACAGGATGGCACCCTGGGGTCCCCGCTGACCTGCTGAGAACTGTTAGAGTTAACACTGGTTGGATTTAGCACTTTCTTCATTACCTCATACTTCATAAATAAATAAGTTTGCAACAGCCTGGGTTGGCTTTTTCCATGCTGTGGGTTTCCATGCATCACCTTGGTGCTCCTGGGGGTGGGGGGGGGGCTGCTCTGGCCCCTGGCTTTTGGGGTATCCTGGACATTAATAAAAATTAATTAATCTATTTTTTCCCCGAGTCTCAGCTGCACCAAGACTGAGCTCTTTGTCCTGGGTTTCTCCCAGCGCTTGAAGAAGAAGTGGTCGTGGTGGTGGGGCCAGGGAAATGAATCCCCTGGATTATTTTTCCTCCTTTTAAGTGGTTTTAGTGGCAAGGAAGGGCAGAGAGCCCAGGCTGGGCTGGGAGAAGGCTTTGATGTAACTGAAAACCCCCCTAATGGGGTTTGGGGCAGGGGCTGTGGGGTGATCACTGCCCCACGGGTCAGGGGCTGGATCTGTGTCTGGCAGTAACCCTATAGGGAGAGGGGAATGCAATCCCCTCACTTCCAGAGAGCTCCACATCCCAGACCTGCCAAGTGGGTGAAATTATATATATGTGTGTTCTCCCTGCTGCCCCCAAACCTGACACGTTTGGGTTTCCTTTGTCCTGGCAGCAAAAGTCTGACTCTAAATGCAGGAGGGATGTGGGATTATGTTACTGCTGAGGAGTCAGGAGCCAGGAGCTGCTGCTGGAGCCTCGATCGCTGGGGGAAAACCAGCCTTAAACAGCAATGGTGCCACACAGCAGCCCTTAAACACCCATCCCTTGGTTTCCAGCAGCGTTTCACACTCTGTGTTGCATCACACGGTGTCACAGCCTTCCAGAGCTGCATTAAAAGGTGCTCCCATGACCCACAGCTTAACCAGGGAGCGGGGTGACCTAAATCTGACACCTCGCCCATGCGCAGGAGGCACAGCCCAGATGCAGCAGCCCCACAAACGGTTTATTTTTGTTGTGGTTTTGTGACACTCACACTCGCAGTCTCTCCTCTTTTCTCAGCTCAAGGTGACCCTCATGAGAAGGTTTTTAACAAATTGGTTTTTTTCTTGTTGTGCTGAAGGTACACAGGAAGTTTAAATCATTAATTATCTATCTTGGAAGTGCAGATGAGCAGATCCACAGCCTGAGCCTGAGCAGGACATGTCCCCAAAGCCCAAAGCAAACTGAAGAACTGAGCTGCAGTTTGTAAACACCTTTGAGTTCTCCTGCCTAAAGCCTGTATTCGTGTGTATCTACCTGAAACTTCCCTGGTTACTGGAGCACGTGTCTCCTCTCATATTGTCACAATCAGGATGAGGGAAGGAGACTGACAGAGCCGTGAAGTGAAGAAAATAAGCACACAGGGCTTTCCTTCCCGCTTGTTCAGCACAGCAATTTGTGAGTGTCAGCTGCAATCATCACAAGTCTGCACTGCCAGGGCCTGAATTTGTTATTTTTTTTTAATGCACACTGCCCTGCTAACACCCTGCTCTTTGCTGTACCCCCCAAACCGCTTCTGCTTGCCCACCACATCTTCCCTCCCATCCCTGCGCTGGCCCGGGGGTGTTGTGGGCACGATGCCGCCTTCACGCCTGGGCTGGCAAATTTTTAGGACAGTTTCCCGAGGCGGCGATAATCCCTTCCCTGCCGAGGGGGGCCGGCTGCCCGCACCCCCCCCCGGCCCGCAGCTCCCTCTCGCTGTTGCCATGGCGAGGGATGCGTGTTGCCAGGGAGAGCAGCACCGCGGAGGTGCCATGGCAACGGGCTCCCCTTCTCCCTCCCCGCTGTTGCCACGGGGACAGCGCCCGCTCGCCATCCCCTCCTGTTGCCGTGGCGATGGGAAGGACGAGCCTCCCTGGAAGCTGCGGTCGCCACGGTAACACGCTCCTCTCCGTTGCCATGGCAGCAGCCCCCGCGCAGCATCCTATTCTGCCCCGTTGCTATGGCAACAGCCCCGCTCCCCATGCTTTGCCCCGTTGCTACGGCAACAGCATCCTTCCCACTCGGTCCTCAAAAAGGGACCACGGGGCAGAGCCCCACGCGTGGGCAAGGCCGTGAGGGGCTCTCGGGGGTAACGGGGAACCCGTAAATGGCCCGCGGGAGTGGGGATGGGTTTGGGCACCCGGGACACCGGGAGGGGACCGGGCAGGCTGTGGGGACCCGGGGCACGGAGTGGGGGCACACGGAGAGGGCTGGGGAGAGGATCCCGGGCAGGCAGCGGCGCACGGAGCTCGGGGCCCGGCCCTGTCCTCCCCGCGGCCGGCCCCGGCCCCGGCCCCGGCCCGCCCCCGTCCCGCCCGTCCCCGTTCCCGGCCGGGCCATGGCGGCGGCGGCCGCGCTGGGCCTGGGCCGGGCCCCGCGGCCGCCGCGGCCGCTCGTGGTGATCCTGGGCGCCACCGGCACCGGGAAATCGGCGCTGGCGCTGCAGCTCGGGCTGCGCCTCGGCGGGGAGATCGTCAGCGCCGACTCCATGCAGGTACGGCCGGCGCCGGGCACCGGGGAGGCCGCGGCGGGGCCTGCGCCGGGAGGAGCCGCGACCGGAGCCCGGCGGGGCCTGCGCCTGGGCCGGGGGTTGGGAGGCGGCTCGTCCTCTACCAGGGGCGGCCTGGGCTGTACCGGGAGGGCTCTGAGCTGTACCGGGAGGGCTCCGAGCTGTACCGGGGCCTCCCGGCCTGTTCCGAGGGCGGCCTGGGCTGCACCGGGAGGACTCTGAGCTGCACCGGGGGAGTTTCGGCCTGTGCCGGGAGAGGTCCGGCCTGTACCGGGGGAGGTCTGGCCTGCACCGGGGAAAGTCCGAGCTGGGCCTGGAGGGGCAGCAGGGCCCGGTCGGGGCCTGGAGAAGCTCAGCCCCGGAGGTTCCGGGCAGGTTTCCTCCGGTTCCTCCGGGCCCCGTGTCCGGGTGTGTGTAGGGGAGAGCCCACGGGATGGAGGCTGCCCATTCAATGTGCTCCCGGTGTCGCTGTCCTGTCCCCAGTGCCCCTGTCCTGTTCCCAATTCCCCTGTCCCCATATCCCTGTCCTGTCCCCGGTGCCTCTGCCCCAGTCGTGGAACTCATCCTGGTGCCCCTGTCTCAGCTCCAGTGTCCCTGTCCCTGTATCCCTGTCCTCTCCCCTGTCCCCCAGGTGCCCTTGTCCCCATATCCCTGTCCTGTTCCCCATGCCTGTGTCTCAGTCCTGGAACCCATCTTGGTGCCCCTGTCTCAGCTCCAGTGTCCCTGTCCCTGTATCCCTGTCCTGTCCCCAATTCCCCAGTCCCAGTGCCCATCCCACTGGGCCGTTGTTTGGTTCGTGTGACAGCACCTCTGTGTCCCCTCCCTGCCCTGTGTGCTCTGAACACAACCAGAACTGCAGAGTTTGTTCAAAGTGTTTGTTTAAGCCCCTCCTATCCCCAATAAATTCACCTTTTGGAATGGAACCAGAGCGAAGGTGTTTTAATTTTAACCCACCAGAAGCTGCAGAGAGTTGTAAAGGGTTGAGTAAGGGGAGGCAGCAGTTGGAGTAACTTGGTAGTGAGGAACACACAGGGTGGTGTCCTCTGGCATCAGCAAAGGGACACCAAGAGATTTGGAGAAGAGAGTTAAAAATTATACTTTCTCCTTGCCAGTAACAGTGTCTGTGGTCTCATTTCTCACTGCAAGCAGCAGTGTGGAATATATCAGTTGTGTGGTTGGGATAAGTCAACAGCAAAGAGCCAAAACTAATTTTTTTGGTCTTAATTTTGTTCAGCTACAAGAGCTTTGTCACAGGATGGACATTTCAGTCACCACAAGAATAACAACTTTGCTGTTGCTTAGCAAAATATTTTCCTTACTGATTCACGCTTTCACTTTTCACTTCCTATAGGGCGTGAACTTTCCATCATGTTGAATGTTAAATGTGTTTATTATTCTACATAAAAAGGTGTTTTCTGCCAGCAGCACCCTTTGTGCTGCTCAGAGATCAATTCCTGCTGTCCTGTGCTCACCTCCGTGTTTCCTGGTCACTCTTTGTGTGCCACTGAGCTAAATTTAAAACCTCGCTCTCCTGAATTTGGGACAAGCAATCAGAAAGTAATTTCATGCGATATTTCCCTTAATCTCTTGGGGAAAGAGTGAGGTTTGAGCTGAACTGAAATCCTGAGAGGGCAAGACGTGAAGAGCAGGAGCTTTGCCCATCTTTGATATTGCAGAAGTGGCTGCTGGCTTGGCCCATGCCAGCCACGAGGCTGCTGCTGCATCCTGAGCTCTGCAGGTGTGTTTGGAGCCTCCTGAATGTCTGCTGGTGGGTGGTTTGGAGCTGAATCTTTGGTGATGGATGTTTAGGAGCTGAATCTCTGCTGGTGTATGTTTAGGAACTCAGTTCCCACTGGGGGATGTTAGGAGCTGTATCTTTGCTGGTGGATGTTTAGAGCTGAATCCCCACTAGTGGATATTTAGGAGCTGAATCTCTCCTGGTTTATATTTAGGAGCTGAATCTGCTTGTGGATGTTAGGAGCTGAATCTTTGCTGGTGGATGTTTAGGAGCTGAATCTCTGCTGATGGATATTTAGGAGCCTCATCCCCACTGGTGGATGTTGAGGAGCTGAATTCCCACTGGTGGATGTTCAGAGCTGAATCTCTGCTGGTGGGTATTTAGGAGCTAACTCTCTGCTTGTGGATGTTTAGAGCTGAATCCTCACTGGTGGATGTTTAGGAGCTGAATGTGCTGGTGGATATTTCGGAGCGTGCGTTCTGTGCCCTGCTCCTTTCAGGCCCCACCATGGGAATGCAGGCAGTGCAGGGAGGGCCCTGCTGCAGGCGCCCCAAGGCACCCAGGCTCCAGTGGCTCTTGTCCTGCTTTCCTTTTAATCTCATTCTAGCGTGACTGTGGAGCCAGGGCCCGGCAGCTCGGCTGCTTTATCCCGTAATGCGGCGTGCTGCCGAGGCGGGGCGGCCCCCGGTGCCCCCCAGCCGGGGCTCCTTTCTCCCTGCCTTTGTTCCCCGTGCCCTGTCCCCCTGCCACGCAGGGCTGCCTCTGCTGTCCTCGCAGGAGACTCGCCGGGGTTTGGAAATCCCATTGCTGCTCGGGGATTGACAGCTGCCAGCGACCGTGTCGCCCTGAGCCCCCTCTGTGCATTCATTGCCGGGCTCTGAGCAGCGCTGACAAATGCTGGCAGTGTTTTGGGGCAGCTGCTGGAGCGGGAGCCAGGCTGGGGAAGGGGCTGGGGAGCCCTGAGCCCACCTGTTCCCACACACAGGCACCCCTCTATCCATCTCCAGGGTGTTTTCCTCATGGCTCTGAGTCGCTGTGCTCAAATTACAGACTTAAGTGCTGCCTGCTTGCAGCTCAGGAGCTCTGGTTAATCTGCTGGCCTCTTAATCTTTCTTTTTGTCCTTTCTGTTGCTGTTTGTCATCCCAGTCAGTTTGGTTGAGGAGTAAATAATTCCTTGGAGAGCCAGGCAGGGTGAAGGCAGTCGTGTTTCTTCATGCCTGGCAGTGAACATGCAGGGATCCCTGTGCCAGCTTGATGAGGGCCCCATCCAGTCATGATCCCAGTGTCCCTTCTAGATCCCACTGTCTCTTCTGGATCCCACTGTCCCTTCTGGATTTCTCCCTTGGGATGGTGATGCAGTTGCTGTAGCACACACTTGCCAGTCAATGTGTGGAGTCAGGACATCTCCAGAGCCTTTGCAGGGATCAGGGTAGGGAGTCAGTCGTGCTCTCCTTGGTTTGGGTCCTCCATGCCCCTCTCCAACATGGCCCCTGTGAAATCCTGATGTTTTCCTGGCCATAGATGGCCTGGATGTGTTTGGGGTCTGTCATGTCACCTCTTGCACTCAGGGTGAGGATGGTGGTGACAGAGTTTGCAATGATGCACAGAACGAGTGGCAGAACAAAGATTTGGGAGAACCTGCCCTTCCCAGGCCTGCAGATCCTAAAAATGGTGGGGATTTGTGTGTCCTGCCTCAGTTTCCCCACGTTTCCCGCAGGGGCAGCCCTGCCCTCCCAGCCCAGCACAGGGGCTCAGGCAGAGGTGGGAGGATGCCCTCAAGGCTAAGCATCTTTAGTGCTGCCTTGTGCTCCGTGTGTCTCAGAGCCCGGCTGCTCCAGGCTGCTGCTAATCTGTTTTGGGGCCTTAGAAAGCAACAAAGGCTTATCTGAGCCGCTGGCTGAAAATAGAAATGAGTGTCAGGAGGACGTCTCGGTGCGAGGCCCTGCCGACAGCCAGCTGGTGGAAACCTTCTCGGGGCTTACTGCCTGTGTGTAAAAGGCTGCCTTTGTTTCCTGCCAGCCCACACACTGACACTGCATTCCTCCCCTTGTTGCCAGATATTCCAGGAGGCTCTGGGTGTTTAATCTGCAGGAGAGGCTGGGGATGGCAGCCTGAGTTTTCTATCCTGGATGTGCTCAGGGATCACAGCCTGGGTTCTGTGTCCTGGATGTGCTCAGGGATGGCAGCCTGAGTTTTCTATCCTGGATGTGTTCAGGGATCACAGCCCGGGTTCTGTGTCCTAGATGTGTTCAGGGATCACAGCCTGGGGTCTGTGTCCTGGATGTGCCCGTGCAGGGCACTGGGAGCTGCTGGCTGACTCTGAGCAGCCTGTCAGCCCTCTGTGCTCGCTGGGATTGCAGGCAGGCAGTGGGAATTGGAGGAGCTGGAGGGTTGGGAATGGGGAGAGCAGGCAGGGAGCCAAAGCTCGCTGAATTCAAAGCCTTTCTGTGCCTGCTAGAGCCCCGTGTTGAATGGAGCTGCCAGCCCAGGGATCAATAAGCTGCCCACAGCCACGGGGCACGTTGGCAGAGCTGCCTGTGGGCCCGTCCTGCCTGCTCACCATGCCCTGGGGCTGCTGCCTTTCTGCAGGCTTTGCTTGCCCTCCCTCTCCCCCTCTCTTCCTGCCCCTGGGGGAGCCTTTTGGGATGGGAGCAGGAGCAGGAGCCAGGCCTGGCTCTCCCAGGGCTGCAGTTGAGCAAGGTGGGGGCAGAGCTGGTTCAGCAGCTCCAGCAGCTCCTCGCATGACTGCTCCAGGCAGGGCTCGGGCTTCCCTGCTCCACTAACCTCATCCCTCTGTGCCTGCTGCCCGTGGGTCACCTCTGTGTCACCTTGTCCTCCTGTCTGGGACCAGGGGAGCAGTGGGTGGAGGCCACGCTGCAGCAGGAGGCCTGGCAGCTTCTCAGAGGGGATTAAGGGGAAATTTATTTCTTGTAGTCTGGCTGGGGTGGGATGGAGGAGGAAATGAGTGCAGCCATTTCCAGTCCTTTTCCCCATCATCCCGGTTTATCCCATGCTGGGAGACTTCTCTTAAGCAGGAAGGCTCTGAGAACTAAACACATCCTTCCAAAGCACCTCCTTTGCCACCTCCTGCTCAGTCCTGGGCACGGCACAGAGCTGGGCTGGACACAGAGGCTTTATGTGCCCCACTGTGAGCTGCCAGTGCTGAGGAGGGTTGTGTTTGCGTGGGGAGCAGGGTGAGGAGCTGTCCTCACTTCTCCTGCCTGGAATCTGCTCTGTGTGGCAGGAAGCAGTGATCCTTGTCCCCACGAGGATCTGTGCTGTGCTCGGAGAGCAGCACACCTGAGCTTTTACCTGCAGCAGCGATGAGGGGGTGGCAGCTCAGACACCCTAATTTTGGGGCTCTGTGCCAGGCTGGTGACACTGCCAAGGCTCTGGCTGCACTGTCCAAGAGCTCAATCAGCCCTCCCACCCCTCATTACAGAGTTGTATCAAAGCAGGAAAGCAGTCACGAGCGGTTGGACTCCACGGTTCATCTCCCGTGGGCAGGAACAAACAGCAGAGAGAGGCGGCTCGGCCCTGGCAGGAGCAGGTGTTGGCAGCATTCCTGCTGCCCTGCCTGAACGTGGCACGTGTCCCTGCTGTGCCCTGCCTGTGCTGCCCCAGCAGGGCTGGGAGGGGTGGCTGGGACACGGGGAAGGGGTCAGTGCAGCTCTCACAGGACACAGAGGTGAAGGACACGCTCTTCTCTTCCCCAGGTGTACAAGGGCTTGGACATCATCACCAACAAGGTTTCCCCTCAGGAGCAGCGTCTCTGCAGACACCACATGATCAGCTTTGTGGATCCCCTCGTCTCCAACTACACCGTGGTGGATTTCAGGGACAAAGCTGTGCCTCTGATATCCTGTCGTGCTGCAGCCTGCCTGGCTGAGCAGGAATGGGCTTCCCACCCCTCCATGGCCAGAGGGATCCGTGTTTGGGCTCTCCACATCCCAGCTGACTCTATTTTTCCAGAGGATTCTGCTGGTGAGAGGGGCTTGGGGCTTCTTTTACCCTGTGCTGAGTGTTGTCCTCCCTGGCAGTCCTGGGGTGTCCCTGAGTTCTGGAGGTGACAGAGGGTAATGAGAGATGAGGGACACCTCTGACCCTGTCCTACAGCCTCACTGCTTCCCTGGGGCTGGGAGAGTGGGATCTGAGCCCCAGACTGCTGCTCCCACAGCCTCCCCTCCTGCTCTGATCTCTGCTTCTGCTCCTTGACTCTGGCACATTGAAGATATCTTTGCCCGGGACAAGATCCCCATAGTTGTGGGAGGAACCAACTACTACATTGAGTCCCTGCTCTGGAAGGTCCTTATCAACACCAAGGTACTGTGGGGGGCTGCGAATCCCTTTGGGAAAGGATGAATCCCATGTTTAGGGCAGACTTCCTGCAATTTGGCAATTGGAGAGGGGCAAGGAGAACCTAAAGGGGCAAGGAGAGCCCCATGGCTATGGGGGATCGTGTTGCTTGCACAGGGTTTGTTTCAGGGCTGTCCTGTGCCCCACAGGAGAAGCCCAGCAGTGCCCCCAGGCTGGACAGTGACAGGAAAGTGGAGCTGGAGCAGCTGGACAGTGCTGAGCTCCATCGGCGCCTGAGCCAGGTGGACCCGGAGATGGCGGCCAAGCTGCACCCCCATGACAAGCGCAAGGTGGCCAGGTGAGCTTGGGGTGCCAGGGGCAGGAGGTGCCAGGGAATTGTGTGCCTGGGAGCACGGTAGGATGAGCATTCCCACCCCAGTGGGTGCTCCTGGGTTCTTGGTGCTGGGGACTCTGTGGGATCTGAGCCCTTTGGCCACACAGCCCCATTCTAAGCTGCCTTTGGGGTGCTGGGCTGTGCTCTGGGGCTGCCCCTGCTCCGTGCCCCAGCAGCAGAGGGTTTGTCTGGAGCTATTTAAAGAGCAAGCTGCCCTGCTGGCTGAGTAACATAGCTGAGCTCTGTGGGAACAGCACGGCAGCAAGACCAGGCTTGCTGCTCCGTCCCAGCCGAGCCCTGGCCCCGGGGAGCAGAACACCGCCCACCCCATTCGCACGGTGCAGGGGGATGGAGGGTGGGGCAGCAGCGCAGCTCCCTCCCTGCCCGGGCTGGGCACAGCTCCACAGCAGCATCTCAGCGCTGGTCCCTTCCCTGCAGCCCTGCCTGGCTGGAAAGGGCAGGGCTGGAGCCAGATCCCTGTCCCCTGCAGGACTTGTCCCTGTGCCAGGCAGGAGTGGGTGGCTGTGCTCTGGGCTCCTCGGGTGCCAGCGCTGCAGCCCCAGGAGCTGGGTGTGCGTGGATGCCGGGCACGGGACGGGGCTGGGCCCTGCCCTCGCCCCACATGAGAGGGTTGGATCTCGGCAGTGTCTGCGGTTCCCTCTGCTGGAGCCCCCGGGGCTGCTGGGGGAATGGGAGCGCTCGTTCTCACCCACCCTCAGCTCTGTGTGCCTCTGCTTCCAGGAGCCTGCAAGTGTTTGAAGAGACAGGGATCCCCCACAGCGAAATCCTGCACCAGCAGCAGGAGGAGGAAGGTGGGGGGCCCTTAGGTGGGCCCCTGAAATACCCACATTCCTGCATCCTGTGGCTCCATGCAGACCAGGCAGGTGAGAGCGGGCTCCTGGCTGCCTGGGGAAGGGCTGACTCCCTGTTCTTCTCCTGCCCCAGCCTCCTCCCTGTGGAAGGCAGCAATTCCGCTGGCAGCAGTGGGTGTGACACAGAACTCCCTGACCTGCCAGGCTCTGCCTTCCTCAGGTGGAGCAGCAGCCTGGCAGTGCTGGCTCCTGTCCTGGCAGTGCTGCCTCCTGTCCTGGCAGGCTGTGCAGCGCCCCAGGGCATGACTCGCCATGGCTCAGCGTGTCCTGCTCTCCTCCTGCAGCTCTGGATGCACGGCTGGAGAAGAGGGTGGATGACATGCTGGCTGCAGGGCTGCTGGAGGAGCTGCGGGACTTCCACCGCCGCTACAACCAGCAGAAGGTGGCAGAGAACCGGTGGGTGAGCAGCCAGATCCTCTCTTCTCCTCCCTTTGAGGGTCTCCCACCGTGACCCTGCCTTTGGTTCTCCAGGCAGGATTACCAGCACGGCATCTTCCAGTCCATTGGCTTCAAGGAATTCCACGAGTTCCTCGTCAGTGAAGGGAGTTGCTCACCCGAGACCAGTGCCCTGCTGCTGGAGAAAGGTGAGGGCAGCGCCCTGTGTGCCCCACAGAGCTCCAGGTGACACCACAAGGTGCTCTCAACCCAGGTCACAGCCCCAGCTGTACCTTTCTCTCTGCATTTCCCACTTCTGGCAGCCCAGAGGGGCAGGGACTCGTTTTCCATTGATTGGAGAGCATCTCTGAACACACCCAGAGCAGCCCTTCCCTCCCCTCAGGCCTCCTTGCAGGGTGCACAGGGTACAGGTGACTTGGGATCTGGAGCAGGTCCACCTGGGTGATGGAATCCCAGCTGTGGAGAGCAGGGCTGGAGAAGAGGGATGAAGCAGAACTCATCATGTCAGCAGCTCTGTGGTGGTGAGGAATGTGGGGATCAGTCAGCAGGGATCATCCCTTTGGTGCTGTGTTATTTTGGAATGTCTGAGCTGATGTTGGAGGGGAGCTGCTCTCCACACAGGGAGGGCCCAGGCAAAGTCCATCCTTGCCAAGGAGGGTTCAGTGTGGAAGAAGAGACTGAAGAAGTCACAGAAATGATAAAAGGCTTGACAACAAGTCTGATGCAGGAGGAACTTGTTGTGTCTGCTCAGGAGATGATTAGGAGGGATTTGATAAGCCTGGTACTAAATACTGAGCAGTTGTAGAGTGGTAAATCATCCTCTGCTGGGTGGGATGAGCAGTCCTGGGCTCCATTTGTGCAGAGAATTGGGCATCATGAGAGCAGTGCAGCACTTTAACAGGTTGTCCTGCCTGCTAAAGCTTCAGGGTGGAGGCTTTGGGCTCTTTGTACCCTCTGTTTATTCAGGGATATTTGGGGTACCTTGTCCAACCTCTTCTCAGTGCAGGCACGGACAGTAAAAATAATTCTCATGGTGCCACCCAGCACAAACTTCTTGTGTGATTTCCTTCCCCTGGAGCTGACAGCCTCTTCTCACTGACCTTTGGGGTTTATTTCTTCTGTTTAATCCCTCTGTTCCAAAGGGATCCAGGCCCTGAAGCAGGTGACCAAGAGATACGCCCGCAGGCAGAACAAGTGGGTCCGGAACCGCTTCCTGAAACGTGAGTCCTCTGCTCCCAGCTCTGCTCATGCCCCATCTCAGCTCCACAGGGCACTCTGGGGCTTTGGGGCAGCCTGTGTTTGGGGGTCAGCTCCCAACCAGACCCTCTAGGAGCCACCCAGTGTCCCCATCCACCCACAAGGCTCTGCCTTTCCCACTGGTTTGCGTTGCAGAGTGGATCTCCTGCCCCTCCTGAGAAGTGTCCTGCCCACAGCCTCTCATCCCAGACACTCAAGAGACACTCAGCTCTGTCTCCTGTACCCCTGTACCCCATCCCCTCCCAGCCATCAGGAGGGATAAATCCCAAGCAGAGTCTCAGCCCCATGTCAGGCACTGTTAGATGATGATGATGATGATGATGATGGTCACAGCAACCCTGCAGCTTATCCTGCCACATGCTCCTGAGGGGCTCAGGGAGGGGGTCCCCATGCACCCACACATGCTCCTGGCAGGGAGCAAAGCCCATTTGACAGCTGCCCTCCAGATTAGGAGCAGCAGCCCCGTGGCTGCTCCCAGCCCAGGCCGTGCTCTGTGCGGTGGCACGGAGCCAGCAGGACTTCCCCAGCCCAGCCCCAGCCTTGGAGCAGGGCCAGCAGCAGCAGCTGGGAGCCGGGCACTTGTTGAAAGGTGCTCAGTAGGGGCAAAACAACAATAAAATAAATAATGGTAAAAAAAAAAAATAAATAAAGAGGAGGCAGGGAGAAGCTCGAGTCAAGAAAAGACGGACTTTGAAGGAGGCGCAGGGGTTTTGGCAGAGTGGCTCAGCTCACCTTTCTGGTGGCAGGTGTGCTTCAGATGGGCCTGGCAGGGGCTTGTTTGTGGGCACAGCAATAAAAGCAGCACCTGCTGGGGACTGGCACGTGGAGCCTTTGATGGCTTTGTCCAGGCAGGGACAGCCAGGTGCCCTTGGAGGGCAGGTGAGCCATGGAGAGCAGCCAGGTCACCCAGGGAGCAGGTGTTCTCTGCTGGCAGCTGTTTCACCCTGTCCTGGCTGCAGCCAGAGCCCTGTGTGCTGGCATTGGGCCAGGGCAGGCCAGAGGGGTGGCTGTGAACCTGTCCCTTGTCATTAGGAGCATCAGCCCCTGCACAGTCAGTTCCAGCTCTGAGTGGGGATCTGCACGCCCAGATCCCTCATCCAGGCTCCCTGCCTGCCTCTCCTTGTCAGCCTGCTGTGGTGCCTTTGTGCCTGCATCCAGCTCTTTCATCCTCCCAGCCTCCTGTGCACCAGGGCTGGGCTGAGCTGCTGCTTGTTGTGATGGGCTGCTGGCATGCTCACGTTCCAGAACATTCTCCCAAGGGCAGCCAGCTGTGAAGATGCTTCCCTGACTCCTGAGGTGTTCCTGCTGCTTGCAGGAGGGAATTTTGGCTCTGGACAGCCTGGTGCTGTTAGTTCTGAGTGCTGATAGGAAAAAGCAGATTCCTCTGCTCCCCTGGGTTCTGGGAGGGGGTGCTGAGGGTTTCTGGTGCTGAGCTGCCCTGTGGTGTTTCTGTAGGTCCTGGGCCCAACGTGCCCCCAGTTTATGGCTTGGAGGTGTCTGATGTGCAGCACTGGGAGGAGGATGTGCTGAAACCTGCCCTGGAGATCGTGGAGAGCTTCATCCAGGTACTGGGGAGCTGGGCTTTGGCTGGCTGACCTCTCTGTGGTCTCCAGGCCCCTGACTTGGCACACAGCCTGTCCCTGGAGCAGGGCTGGCTGTTCCCATGCCCAACCTTGGCATTTCCTTGCAGTGGTACATTTGTTGTCTCAGCTGAACATTTTCCCCAACGCCCAGTGCTGCACTTGGTAAAACTCTGCTCTCTGCCTTGCCAGCCTGTGTCAGAGCCTGCCAAGCTCCCATCCCAACCTCTATGAGAGTGAACACAGGCAAGTTTTGGTGTCAGAGCCCAAACTGAGGCATTATTTGATGTGCAGGGCCGTGAGCCCCCGGCAGAGCCCCTGAGGATGGAGCAGGACGAGGAGAACAAGCGGAGCCATCGCGTGTGCGAGCTCTGTGCCAGGCTCATCATCGGCGACAGGGAGTGGGCAGGTAGGGCCTCACAGGGCACAGGGGGGCACCTGGGAGGGCTGAGCTTTTCTGGGCTGCTGGAGCAGCTGCCCTGTGACCAGGTGACCCCCAGCTCATGGTCCTGGCCTCTCAAGGGTTGTTTGCAGGAGCTGTGCCACAGGAACTGTCTGTCAGGATTCCCTCCTGCCCTGGACTTCCCCCCTTTCCCAGCACCCAGAAAACACACAGAGCATCACACCAGAGATCTGTGTGTGGCATCTGAGAGCTACTGTGTTTATCAGGGCTCCTGGTCCTTCACAACACTCTGGATGCTTCCTCAAAAAGCACAGAGCAAATCTCTCTCCTCTAAAATTCTGTTGTGTAAATGAAAATTTCATAATGTTTCTAACAGTTCAGCTCTAATATTTCCTACTTATGTGTGGTTGTTTTTTTTTTTTCTTTTTAAACTATTCCTAGCTGTAATAGAAAGGGATTTTCTGTTTTCCGTGGACTTACTTTAAAAGAGCTCAGCTGGAATCAGATTAAGTCAGTGAATTTATCTGTGCTGGGGGGCTCATGCTGAGAACCAGAAACAAAAAGTCACGGAGAAACTGGCTGCAGAAATGAAACTGGTAAATCTCCATGTGTTGCCCAAGTACAGGATGTGCAGGGTCATGGTTTAACCCCAGCATCTGAGCCCCCCACAGCCACTCCCCCACTCTCTGTCTCTGGGAGAGAGAATTGCAAAAGGGTAAAAGTGAGAAAATTGGTGGGTTGAGTTAAAGTTTAATAGAGAAAGCAAAGCAAAACTAGGAATTAATTCACTGCCTGCCATGGTTGGGCAGATGCTCAGCCATCCCCAGGAAAACTGGGCTCCATCACATCTGACATGACTTTGGGAAGACACAGGCCATCATCCCCATGTCCCCCCCTTTCCTTCCCCCCAGGAAGTGTGAGCTGCATGGCCTGGGGTAAACTGGGGCCAGCTGTGTCCCCTCCACCCCCCTGTGCACCCCCAGCTCCCTCTGTGTTGCTGTGAGGAGCAGAAAAGGCCTTGACTCAGCTCCAGAGCTCCCAGCAACAACAGAACATCCCCGAGTTATCAACCCTGCGCTCAGCACGGATCCAAGCACAGCCCCAGAGCAGCTACTGGGAGGGAAACCAGCTCTGCCCCAGCCAAAACAAGCAGCTGAGACACAACCAAAGATAAATTTCCCAGGTTGTTGGGCTTGAAGGAGTTGCTTATTCCTGGCTGAGGCAGGCAAGTGCTGAAAGCAAAGGCTGGAGCTGCTCTTTGCGGGAGGCTCCTTGCAGTGAGATCAGTGAAGTGTTATTTTATCTCAGCTGCCTCAGGAGGTGCTTTGAAGGAGCTCTGTTTGTCCAGAACTGGAAACTCTCGGGGTGTCTGGCATCCTTTAGGTCTAGAAAGTTCTGTTTTGAGTGGGAGCTCCTTGAGGTCCCCCCAAATCCCTCCATGTCCTTAGGGATGTCACCCCAGACACCAATAAATGGTGACAGTGCCTCCCTCAGCCAAGAGCAGCTGTTATTCTCTGTATCCAGCTGAACTGGGCTCAGATCCACAGATGGTGGGAGAAAAATGCTCCAAAGCCTGCAAAATGGAAAAAAGGAAGGTGAAAACAGTGGTGGGAACTGGGTGGATCTGCACTCTGCTCTGTTTGCTTAGGTCAGGTGACAGCGAGTTTTGGGAACTACTTTCTCAGCACCCTGCTGGCTCTGGAGGATTTTAAAATTGTAGTTTTATAATTTATATGGACTTGAAGAGCACAGCTCCCAGACAGCAGCAGCAATTGGCACTTCCTCAGCCACTGTAGCTTTGGTGTTGCTTGTGACAAATTGCAGGAGGTGAGACTTTATCTCAGGGTGAGGGTGACCCTCCAGCATTGTGATAAAGCAGCAGCTTTGCATGTGATTTCATCCTTTGGCAGAAAAAGAATGGCTGGAAAACACCTGAGGGCCTTGATTCAGCAGAGCACATACCCTCATTTAATTAAGGCCCTGCTGGAAAAGTTTGTGCTTTAATTGCTGCTCTGATCTCTTGGAAAAGGCAAAACCACCCCGCCAAGATGGTCAGACAAAGCCTCCCCTGAGATAAAACCGCTGATAAGGAGGTTTGGCTGTCCTTAAGGATGTGATTTCATGGAGAAATGCAGCTCCTGCTGCTCCAAGCTGAATCCCTGGGATTACCCCTCTGTTCCCATCTGACTCCTGCTGCACTGCTCTCATGGCTGGGGCACTGCCCTGGAGTTATTCAGAAATTTAATTCTGCTCCAGGCTTTTCCCTGGCTGCCCTGTAGGATGCACAGCCTCTTCCCAGTGCTGTGGTGCAGGGATCCAGTCCTACAAACCATCCTGGCAGCTCTCCATGGGGAGCAGGGAGTTGCACAACCTCACCTGCAGCCTGCAGAGTGCCACCTCTTGGGAAGCACACTCCCTCTTCCCTGGAGAGGCTGGCACTGACAGCCTGGAATCTTCTGCTTGCACAGAACCAGCATTTTTCCCTCTCTCAGTTCTTCCTTTGTCCTCTTCTGAGCCCTGACAGTTTGGCCTGGAAGTGTCCAGAGAAGCAGCCAGGGCAGGGTTTGAGAATTTGCTTTTCTCTGGGAGTGAATTGTGCTGGCAAGGGAGGGTGCTCTGCCCTGCGTGGGGGGCGTTTGGCTGCTTCCTCCTCCAAATTCCACAGATTAAAGGCTCTGTTTGCCTTTTCCTCCAGCTCACACACGTTCCAAATCCCACCTGCACCACCTGAAGAAGAGGAGGAAGCTGGAGGCATCCGGAGGGACCGTGGGGGACAGTGGGGACACAGAGACCTCGGATGAGGATGGCAGCCTGCCTGTGCCTTAGGGCTGGAAAAGGGAGCAGCTGTGCATCCACCTGCATGGAGAGGAAGCTCCTTAGTGCTGGGCAGCCTTGAACCAAGGAGCTGAGTCATTTTTTTTGGGGGGGGTGAGGCAGGTGTGTGACAGCAAAGGCTGCATGGGATCCTCTTCATGTGGCCTCATCCCGCTGTGTTCCCATGCTCCCCCAGCCCTGCCTGGAACGGGCTGGGCCCCGGGGCCAGGCTGCTGGGAGCCTCCTCCCATGCAAAGTGTGAATTCCTGCCAGAGCTGCATCCTTGGAATGGCTGAGCTGCTGCTCTGTGGTTGTGTGGATCTCAGAGACAGAAATACCCCGACTCCTCCAGCTTGGCCGGGGGTGCAGCTCCGGAGCCGAGCCAGCTCTGCCTGCCTTTATTGTGGAGAGGATATTTTTTTTTTTGTTCTTTTACATGCAAATAAAGCTGCAGGATTGTCGTGGGTTCCCCTCCCTGTTAACAAGCGCGGTTTCCTTGCTCTCTCTGATTCTACCTGGCTCCTGTTCCCTGCTCTGGGCACAGGGCAGGAGATCTGGTTCCTTCTCCCAGTCACCTTTTCCGCAGCTCCTGAGGGAGCTGAGCAGATGTTCCCAGCCTGGTGGGGGCAGGGAGCCCTGTGCACACAGCAGGTGCAGGAGGAGCTGGCACCTGTTAAACAGGAACTTGGAAATGATCTCATCGAGTTTGCAACAGATGAGCCTATCCTAGTTAAGGCAGAATTCCCGGGGGGTTACACTGTGGTTTGGCACTGGGAACCAGCCCTGAATTTGAATCCAAAGCTACTGAGCAGCAAATTCCTGGTGCTGTGTCCGCCAGGCAGTTGGTGTCCCATTGTTGTTCCTGGAGGATGTGAGTGCCATTTGTGCCTGGAATGCTGCTCTGGTGAAACCAGGACAGCCTTTGGCATTCTCCTGGCAAATTCAAAGCCAGGAGGGTTTGAGGGTTGGTGGAGCACAAGTTTTTCCCTGTGCTGTGCCATTGGCAAGAGCCAGGGCTCATCCTGCCAGGGAAGAGCTGCGTGGGTGGATTTGCCAGTGCAGGCTCTGGAGATTCCTGCTTTGGTGGGGATTAGATTAAAACCTCCAGTTTGTGTTCCTCAGCGTGGAATTATTCCTGTAGTGCCCCGTGGGGTGCCTGCCTCGGGCTGTGGGAGGGAAAAGCTGGGAATTTGGCACTGGGCAGAGCCGGGCACCAGCTTTGGAATGCTGGGCACTGCGGTGCTGCTGGGTCTGTGCAGTGCCAGCTGAGCCTCTTCTCCAGCCCAGACTTGTTTGCCATCCATGCTGACTCAACCCATGGATGTGGGCTCAGCCCGGTGCTGGAACACAAGGCCATGAGGAGGTCGTGGCATGGAATTGTGTTCTCCCATGGAATTGTGTTCTCCCATGGAATTGTGTTCTCCCAGGCTGAAGTGTGAGCTGGGGGTGTGACAGGCACTGTGCTGAGCTGGTTTGTGACAGACAGCTCTGAGATGTTGAGTCATGTCCCCAGGCCAGGCTGGGATCACTGGGGCAGCACTGGGAAGGAGGTCTGGGATTATCTGCTCCGGCTCCTGAGTGCAGTCAGATGTCCATGCTGTTAGAGGTGGATTAAATATCCTTAATCGGTTTAATATGAACTTTGTTATCCCCACAGATTCGTGTTATTCCTCTTCCCCAGTAGCCTGTTCTCTTCAGGAGCCTGTTTGGGATGGGCTGTGCTGGGCAGGGGCTGCCAGGCCTTGGTTCCCAGGTGTTCCAGGTGAGCAGGGTGTGCCACACTTCCTTGTCCATGCAGTGGAGGGAGGACTCGTGCCCTGATCCTGTCAGCACCACAGTGCAGGTGGGATTTCTTCCTTAGGCAGCTGCCATTGAGGGCAGTTGATTTGAGCAGAGCCAGGGCAGCATTCCTGCCTGGAGCTGCTCTCCAAGGGAGGTCACTCTCGGTGTGTTGTTTGAAGGTCTCCAGGCAGGGGCTGGATGGAGCCCCTGGCAGGGTCACACCAGTTCCTGCTGCTCCGGGCCCTGCAGAAGGGACAAACAATGCAGGAATCGCTCGCCAGTCCCAGCCAGGGCTCGCTGAGAAAGTTGTTGTGGTCTCAGGTTTCAGGCTGCTGTCAGTGCCGGGAGGTTTGGGGATGGGGAATGGCACTTCACTCCATCTGCCCCGCGCTAATCCCCAGACAAACGCGGCTCTTCCATCTGTGCAGCCGGAGCCGCCGAGCCCATCACACCAGCCACTTAATCTAAATGGCTTTGGCCAAAGATAAGGTCATTAATTACACTGGGATTAGAAAACAGCCCCGGCGTGGCTTGGCTCGCCATCAGTTAAAGCCCTCGGCACCCTGGTCTGGCTGAGCACGGAGCTGAGAGCCTGAGCAGGGGGAGCTCTGTGTCCTTGCTGGCCGGGCACCATCCTGGTGGCACTGCCTGGCCCTCGATGGACACTGGCATTTTGCACGGTGCTGGCAGAGCAGAGGCAGATCCAGAGCTCCGGGGGGACTCAAATCCTCGTTTCCAGCACCTCCTGATGTGCATCCCTCTGTGTGCTGCCTCCAGCAGCCCCTGCCAGGGCTCCAGCCCCGATTGCTGCCCACACAGGTGGCACTGTCCCCAGAGCTCTGATCTCTGATGATCAAGCTGTTGTACATCCCTTTTGGTTCCCTTTTCTCACCCGGTTTTGGCTCTGAAATGCTCCCACAGGGAAAGTCTCACCCGTGCAGCGCTGCCCTTTGCCAGCCTGGCGTGTGCCACCTGCTCTGCCCTGAAAATGCCACCTTGGGGACAGTCAGGGCTGGGATGTGGCACGAATTTGGCCTCATCCCTCCCCTCACGAGCAAGGGGGGATGTTATGGGCTCTGTGCCAGGAGCAGACCGGCACAGGGACACTGGGACACAGCTGCCACCTCTCCCAGCACCGGTGACCAGCTGGTGTCTGTGCCCTCACCCTCTGGTGGCTTTAAAGGACCCTGGTGGAGAGTCCTGCATGGTGACGCTGTCCAGCCCGGTTCCCACACTGCAGGGACACTCCTGGGACCGTCTGGGGGACGGTGTCACTTGGGGACAGCAGCTCCTGCAGACACGCAGCAGCTGCGGCCACCACAGAGCCGTGTCCTCAGCTCCCAGGTGGGATCCTTGTCCTGTGGGGGGATTTAACGGGACCCTCAGGGTCCCTTTGGGCTCAGCAGGGCTTGGCTGGCACCGCTGCCACCACAGGGCCAGTGGGTCAGAGAAACTCACGGGGAAACTGAGGCACAGCTGGCAGCAGGGCCCTGCTGGGGAGCCCGTGGCCCATCCATGCCTTGGCAGCATTTCAGGTGGCTGTGGCAAAGCCAAATGTTGCAAGAGGCTAAAAATAAAAGGAGCTGTTGGCCATGGTTGTGCAAGAGCCGTGTCCCCGTCCCGCCCTGCGCGGGAGCTCGGTGCCTTCGGCGGCAAACCCGGCCGGGCGCGGCAGGATCCTGGCACCGATCCCGGGAAATGCCGCTGCCCAAAGGGCTGGGGGCTGTCCCTCCTCCTCTCTGTCCCCCCCGGGCAGCCCTGGGCCTGGGGAGGGGTCCATGGAGGTTTGGGGTTCCCATGGTGGCACCCTGAGCAATTCCATCTCGGGGATGCTGCCCATGCGCACACAGGGGGCTGCGGGGAAACTGAGGCAGAGCCGCCTTGCAGGAGGCTCTGGGGCTGTGGTGTCACCCGTGGGGTGCCCATTGTCACCCCCCCAGACAGGGAGGGGCACGGTGCCCGTTCCTGCCCTGTGCCAGGCGGGAAAGGCGGCGGGAAGGAGCGGGCTGGCAGGGCACCAAACCCCGGGGCACCCGATCCGAGCCACCCTGAGGGTCCCCTGAGGGGTGACACAGCCCCAGCTCGGGGGGCTGTGGGTGCGAGGCCGGGTGGGTGCCCCCAGGGCTGGCTTGGCACGGTTGGGTGCCCCAGGGCTGGCTTGGCACGGTTGGGTGCCCCCAGGGCTGGCTTGGCACGGCTGGGGCCAGCCGGGCTGCGTGTCGCGGTGTCACAGGGCCATCTGCCGGCAAAGACACCGGCCCTGGCAGCCAGAACCGGCCTCCAGCAGCATCTCCAGTGCTCCCAGTCTGCAACTGCAAGGAGAGGGCTGGGCTGGGCTGGCTCGAGGGCCACCTGGGCTCTTGTCCCTCCTGGTCACTGTCAGAGGTGGCATTTGTCCCGCAGGGTATCACGGAGAGGGGACACGCTGGTGGCACGGCACGGGACACAGCTGCAGCCACGAACAGATTAAATGTCGTTTTATTTCACACCCAAAAAAAAAAAAAATGTAGAAAAGAAGAGGTGAGTGTGGATTTAATTGCTCATATTAAAAATCTACCCGGTGAGACTGAGCCGTTTCCTCCAGTGTCAGTGCAGATCCACATCCACAGGGATACTTCTTCCTCTTCATCCTCTTCCTCCTCCTCCTCTTGGGGACCAGCATGGGGACAGGGGCACCAGCTGCCCCCTGCCCAAGGTGCCCCCGTGCCATGGGCACCCTGCTGCCAGCCCCACCAGCATTCCCTTGCCCGGGTCTCTCCTGCCTGGCCCCTGTCCCGTGTCCCCACGGTGCCACCCACGGTGCCACCCACACCTCATGTCCAGGAGCAGGTGCTGATTTGGGACTGGGAAGGGGTTGGGGAGGGGGGCAGGAGCCCGGGCCCGTTTTGATTTGTTTTCAGCGTTTCTGTGCGTTCCTCGCTGTCCCTTTTGCCTCTGTACAAAATGAGCTGTATGGTCATGGGTGACACGGTGACTGCGGCCCCGGTGGCCACGCCGCCCTCACTGCAGCAGGGCCCGGATCTGTTTGGACGTGGTGTCGTCGTTGAGGTGCCGAGTGGTGTACCTGGGTGGGGAGGGGACACAGGTCACAGCAGGGTCCCTCTCTGCTGTCCCCACTCCCCAGGCTGTGTCCCTGAGCCCTCGCCTCACCTCAGAGCGTTCAGGAGCCCCTCGGTGCTGGTTGAGGGTTGGTCCTTCAGGACTTTAATGCAGCCTTTCATCTAAAGGGGGCACAGAGCAAGGCTCCATCAGAGAGGGGCTGTGATGTCTCAGACATATTTTATGAAAAATCCTTTCCTTAGGATTTTTTCTCCTAAGAAGCTGAGAGGCCTCAGAAACTAAATGCAAACATTGATTATCTGCTGCTGTGGAATGCAACAGGTGCATCTGTGATTGGTCTCATTGGTTGGTTCTAATTAATGGCCAATCACAGTCCAGCTGTCTGGACTGTCTGATGGAATGATTTTATTATCATTCCATTCTTTTTCTATTCCTTGCTAGCCTTCTGATGAAATCCTTTCTTCTATTCTTTCAGTATAGTTTTAACATATAATATATAATATAGTATATAGTATATAATATATAGTATATAGTATATAGTATATAGTATAATAATATATATAATCATAATAAATTATTATATAATAATTTCTCATGTTATATATAATAATATATAATATATAATAATATAATATATATCATAAAATAATAAATCAGCCCTCCTGAAACATGGAGTCAGATCCTCATCTCTTCCCTCATCCTGAGGCCCCAGTGAACACCACAACCCTGAGACCCCTGGGATCCCCCTTCCTCCCCATCCTCAAACCAGGGATCACAGCTGCTGTGGCGTGACTGTGACCCCCCCAGCTGTGACCCCAAAACCACTCACATCAATCTTGGAGGTCTTGGCGAAGGCCCCCACGGGGTGCACGTGGTCGTAGAGGATGATGACACCGACCATCACTCTCATGCAGAAGAGCAGGGTCTCGGTGTTGGTGAAGCGGCTCCGGTACTCCCTGGGTGAGCAGAGAGGCTGCCTGAGCCTGGCAGGGGTGGCACGGGCACCCCAGGAGCGAGGTGTCCCCTCCAAACCCCAAAGCGGGGCACTCACGGCGTCTCCAGCATCACCCTGCACACGCAGGCCATGGTGCTCAGGCAGTCGGTGGTGTCCTCGATGGGGAGGGTCTTGTTCTGAAAGCCAACAGGTCCCAGCTGCTGTTTGCCCCGTGTGTGGTGGCTGGAGGGGGTTTCTGCCCCCCCTGAGGGTCCCCCCGGCCCCCCTCACCTCTGACACGAACTTGGTGGTGGCGTTGCTGAGGGTTTTCAGCATGGGGGTGGCCTCGGCGTAGAACAGGGACATCCTGTTGGCCATCTCGTTGTTCACCTCGCTCTCTGCATCCAGCTGGGGGATGTGCTGGGGGTCACTGGGGTGGCTGAGCCCCCCCAAAGCCATCCCCAGCCCTGCGAACCCCTGGGGGAGGCCGGGGGAGCAGCAGAGTCCTCCCACCTGCAGGTTGTTGATGCGGTTCCGGCTGATGGTCCGTCTGTAGTAGCTGAAGTCGTTCTGGATGGCGGGGTTGGTCATCTGAGGGGGGGACACCACGGTTAGGGGACCCAAGGGACTCGCAGGGTCTCGTTGTGGGGTCCCCCTCGCTGTCACCCCGCACGGGGAGGCACCTTGAGCTCGTCGAAGCTGAGGGTGAAGTGCAGGATCTCGGCGAACTGCTTGGCCAGGGCCTGCTCGCGCTCCAGGTGCTGGGTCGGGGCGTAGGGCGGGCTGGTGAGGGCCTCCAGCAGGCTCCGCAGGGCGTTCTCTGGGGACAGAGCACCCCTGTCCCCCTCTGCACCTCCACCTCGTCCCTTTCCTCGTCCTGAGGCCCTCAGTGAGCACCAGCACCCCGAGATCCCTGGGATCCCCATCCTCCCCATCCTCCAGCCCAGGATCACAGCTGCTGTGGTATGGCTGTGACCACACAGCTGTGACCCCAAAACCACTCACATCGATCTTGGAGGTCTTGGTGAAGGCCCCCATGGGCCGAGGGGAAACTGAGGCACGGCACGGCATCCCCAGCTGAGCATGCACTGCATGGCCAGGCCTCCCAGGGCATGCAGGGGGGCTCAGGCGCTCACCCAGGCGCAGGGAGAACTCGTAGAAGCGTTTCAGCTTGGCGACCAGGGGGCACACGGCGCTCCAGGCGCGCTCCTGCAGCTGCAGGTCCCCGGGGTTCTGGATGGCCTGCGGGGGGAGCGTTGGGGAAGGTGAAACAGGAAAGCCATATAAATGTGATTGTCTGGCTAAAATATTTTGAGAATATAGAAACTGTGAGCAAGATTGAAATGAAAGCAAGCTTTGAGATCCCACAGTTACTGAACAACTGGAAAACAATGGTGTGGCCAGCTGAAGGTGATCCCCTTCTGACTGCTGTGAGAGCAGGTCAACCCGACCTAAGAATTCTTTCTGATAAAGAAGAACTAGTGGCAAATGTCACATGAAATTCATAAAAATGAATATGTATGAACCTATTGTGAAATTGTATGCAAATGTATTTGAGAGGGGGATAAAAAGGGACCTGAAGTTCCCAGAAGTACGATGTCATTTTAAGGGAACGATTCCCACATGCATCCAGCACTGTAATAAACATACCTGTGGTGGTGTTCACAGGGGTCTTGGGTTGAGGGAAGAGATGAGGATTTGACTTTATGTTTCAGAAGGCTTGATTTATTATTTTATTATATATATTACATTAAAACTATACTAAAAGAATAGAAGAAAGGAT
>JAXCLO010000086.1:5402483-5414398 GCA_035583995.1 Arremon aurantiirostris | reverse complement strand
ATGGGATGGGATGGGATGGGATGGGATGGGATGGGATGGGATGGGGAGCAGCCCTGGCTGGCCAAAGACTTCACCCAGGCCCAGCAGATGCAGAGGGGCAGCTCTGGACGGGCTCAGTGTCCCTGGGATCACAGCAGGACGCCAAGGTCACCGGGAAAAGCGCTCGGCGATCTCCATGGAAACATTCCACGTTTGGTTCTGGAGATCAAAGTGGTTTTCTTGTCCCTCTCCCCTCTGTGCCTGTGCCAAGCGCTGAGCCCCCGGCGTGTCCCAGTGCCCCCAGAGCAGGGGTTGAGGGTCCAGCGGGATCCCACCGCCGACATCCCCCTGTCCCAGCATCCCGGCCCCAGTTCCCCTCCCAGCATCCCAGTACCCCCCAGTAGCGCACCCCGACCCCCACCCGCGGCCCCTCCCGCCTGATTGACAGCTCTCCCAGCCAATGGCCGAGCTCTGCCGCCGGGGGGGCGGGGGCTCGCGGCTACAAGAGGGGCGGGAGCGGCGCGGGCAGAGCCGGCGGCTGGACCGCGGCCCCTCCGGTACCGGCTCCGGTTCCGCGCCCCGCCCGGCCCCGCCGAGCGCACCTGCCCGCGCCGCAGCACAGGTAAGGGATGCCGGGGCTGGAGCCGCACCTGCGGGGCCGGGACGCGGTTCAGCCGTCGGGGCCGGTGCCGGGAGATGCTCCGGGAGCCGCTTCCAGCTCCGGTGGCCCGGAGCCATCGCATGGTGCGGGTGGGCAGAGCACCCCGACCCCCCACCCAGCCCCGGGCCCCGTCCTGGATCCCTGGGTGCCATCCAGGGGCGCTGCTGCAGGCTGGGGGGGACACCTGTAGTGCCACCCTTAGTGCCACCCCTCTGTCCGATTTTGGGACCGGACAATTGTTCAACAATTGGTGCTTTGGGGTGAGCGTGTGGTTCCCTCCTGGGTGCTATTCCCTGCCCTGGCATGGCTGGGTGCTGCTTGGAAAAGGGATTCCAGGGCTGTGGAGCTCAGGATGCTGCTCTGGAGTCCCGACCACTGCATCCTGCATCCGTGGGAGGACTTGGATCACGGCAGGTCTGCCCATGCAGAGTGCCTGGCATGGGTTATGATCAATGGCAGCAATTTGGAGCCAGGCCACAGTGCCAGGGGGGTTTGTGGAGCTGAGTTGGGGTCGCTGGGGAAGCCTCAGGCTCTGTGGGTGTCCGGACACTCCCTGAGCTGCCAAGGCTGGTGGGTTCTGTGCTGCCGTGGCAGACGGTGACAGATGCTGGTGGGATGAAGGGGCAGCAAGGAGCTGCTGCCTGTGGGGTTTGCTGGCAACACGAGGAACCCCACATTGCCCATCCCAGGGTCCCCCCGTGTGCCCCGAGCCCAGCACAGCAAATCCCGGGGAGGACACGGTGCTTGGTGGGGCTCCAGGTGAACTTCTCCTCAACTTCACGGCGAGAGCAGCTCCAGGAGCTCCCGGAGAACCATCTGCTGCTCGGGCTGAGCGGCGCCGGCAGCCGGGGCTGCGTGGGAGCGGGCACGGCGCGTTTCGGAGCGGCTGCCCACACAGCCGGGGCCTGCCAGGGTTCCCTGCTGCTGCTGCAACCACGGGCCAGGCTGATTCCGAGGAAAAAGACATGGAGGAAGGCATGTGTGGCAGTTTTGGGTTCCCCTTTGGCCACTTCAGTGTGCCTGGAGCTCTGGGCTTTGTGGCTTCCTAAGCCTGACCCTAGGCAGTAAACGAACAGCACCTTAGGCTAAGGCTGGTTCCAAGGAAAAAGCCATGGTGGAAGCCATGTTGTGACCATTTTGGGTTCCCCTTTTCCAGTGTGCCTGGAGCTCTGGGCTTTCTGGTTTTCAAAACCCTAACCCCTAGGTGTAACCCTAACCCCTAGGTGTAACCCTAACCCTTGGCAGTAAATGCAGCCTTGGACTAAGGCTGGATCCAAGGAAAAAGCTGTGGTGGAAGCCATATTTTGGCAGTTTTGGGTTCTACTTGGGATGCCATTTTTAACTCTGGCTTTGTGGTTTTCAAAACCCTAACCCTAGATGTAACTCTAACCCTAACCCTAGGCAGTAAATGGAGCCTTACAGACCCCATCTTCCCCATGATGGACAAGATCTTCCCCTTGGCATCTCTGTGGCCTGCTGGATGCTGCGTGGTCTGTGGTGCCAGAGGGGTTTTTATGTGCCCTAATGGCAGATTCTTTGTTGTCCCATCCTTAGAAAAGGTCCCAGGTGTTCCTTGCCATGGCAGCATGGCTGGAGCTAAATGAGGCCCTTTCCAGCCCAAACCATTCCAGCATTCTGTGATCATACTCTGGCAAAGGCAATGGGAGAAGTTCTGAATGTTCAGTTGCTTTTTGAGTGTTTTCCTTCAGCCCAAAATGAGCTCAGGGGCTGGGGTGATGCTGATGGCTGTCCCCAAGGCCAAAGCCACATTTCCATTGCCACAGCCACTGTCCTCCATGGACACCCATCAGCCAGGTGGATCAGCTCCAGCAAGGAGAAGATTGCAGGATCATGCAGGGTGGATGAGGGCCTGGGAGGAGCATCCCTCTCCAGCCTGGCGTGGATTTTCCTTCCCAGGGGCAGCCAT
This sequence comes from Arremon aurantiirostris, assembly GCA_035583995.1. Lineage (NCBI taxonomy): Eukaryota > Metazoa > Chordata > Aves > Passeriformes > Passerellidae > Arremon > Arremon aurantiirostris. The sequence continues at coordinate 5,411,831 of JAXCLO010000086.1, read as the reverse complement.
GGGCAAGCACAGCAGCAAGCTGGCCCCGGAGATGCTGGATGACCTGGTGAGGAGCACGGAGTTCAGCGAGCAGGAGCTGAAGCAGTGGTACAAGGGCTTCCTCAAGGACTGCCCCACCGGCATCCTCAACCTGGAGGAGTTCCAGCAGCTCTACATCAAGGTGGGCTCCAGCTTGGGGGGGTCTGAGTGCTGCCTGGGGGGGCTCCAAATGAGAGTTCCCCCCCCTCATTTCCACTCCTCTTCTCCCCTTGCCGCAGTTTTTCCCGTATGGAGACGCCTCCAAGTTTGCCCAGCATGCGTTCCGCACCTTCGACAAGAACGGGGACGGCACCATCGACTTCAGGGAGTTCATCTGTGCCCTGTCTGTCACCTCCAGGGGCACCTTCGAGCAGAAACTCAACTGGGCCTTCGAGATGTACGACCTGGACGGGGACGGGAAGATCACGCGCCTGGAGATGCTGGAGATCATTGAGGTACCTGTGCTTCAAACCAGCAGGGGTTGGTTGCTTTTCCCAGGATTTTCACAGGCATTGGGGTCCCTTTTAGTGCCAAAGAATGAGTTTTCCTACCCAGAGTTGTGACTGTGTTCACAAAGGTCTTAGGACGAGGGAAGAGACGAGGATCTGATTCCATGTTTCAGAAGGCTTGATTTATTATTTTATCATATATGTTATATTAAAACTATACTAAAAGAATAGAAGAAAGGATTTCATCAGAAGGCTGGCTAAGAATAAATAAGAAGAATAAATAAGAAGGAATGATAACAAAGGCTTGTGTCTCAGACAGAGTGTCCAAGCCAGCTGACTGTGATTGGCCATTAATCAGAAACAACCACATGAGACCAATCCCAGATGCACCTGTTGCGTTCCACAGCAGCAGATAATCATTGTTTGCATTTTGTTCCCGAGGTCCTTCAGCTTCTCAGGAGGAAAAATTCTACGGAAAGGATTTTTTATAAAAGATGTCTGTGACACATAGCCTTGCCTGAAAGGTGTTTGATGTGGATCTGATAGAACAGGGTCCCAACAGAGCAGCAATTCTGTCCCCTGTCTTCTCCTGGGGTCTTGTGTGCTTCCAACATTCCCTCTGATTCCCACTCCTCCTCCTCCAGGCCATTTACAAGATGGTGGGGACTGTGATCATGATGAGGATGAACCAGGACGGGCTGACACCCCAGCAGCGGGTGGACAAGATCTTCACAAAGATGGACAAGGACAAGGATGACCAGATCTCCCTGGAGGAGTTCAAGGAGGCCGCCAAGAGCGACCCCTCCATCGTCCTGCTCCTGCAGTGTGACATGCAGAAATAGAGAGAGCCCTGGCGCTCAGGGCTGGACTGGCTGCAGCCAAACTCTGCCCCTGTGATGGTTTCAATCCCTGTTTTCCCCCCATTTGGCCCCAGGCATGAGCCACATTCCAGCCCTGCTGCTGCCCCTGCTCTGGCTGCATCCGGGGCAGTTCCACACCCCCGAGGTCAGAGCCTGCTCTGAGCATTGCCAGCCCTTTCCCAGCCTGGGGATGGGTGCCCTGCAGCCCCTGGTGTGTCCTGGCTGAGCAGGGCCAGCTGTTCCCACATCCCTGCTGTTTTCTCCCTGCTTTCCCCCACTGCCCCATTCCCTGTTCCTAACTGAGACCAGCTCTGTCCCATTTCTGCTGTTTTCTCCCCATTTCTTGGCTTGTGATGCCTCCAGGGAGGCTGAAAAGCCCCAAGTCCTGCTCCTGGTCCTTCCTTCACTGGCAATTCCCTGGAGAGGGCCTGGCACCAGCTTTAGCTCTTCCACCTCTGTTTTTACACTGGGAGCAGCCAGGCTTGGTCAGGACACTCCAGCAGAGAACAGAAGTGTCCAAAGCCAGCCCTGGATGTCCCATCCCTGCAGCCACCATCCATCCCATCAGGTGGGTGATGTCCCCAGCTGCCCTGGGTGCTCTGTGGCATTTCTGACCCTCCTGGGAATGGAGGTGAGGTCCCCAAACTGGAGGCAGGCTCAGGAGTGTGGCTGTGGAAGGCAGGTCCTGCTGCTGCTCCTGGGTGTGTGGCCCTGCTGTGGGGACAGCTGGAGGCTGTGGGCAGGTTGGATGGGTCCTGTCCCTGCTGAGCCTCCTGGAAAGGCTCTGAGGCCACAAAAAACAAATCTGTCTCCTTCCCCCTCCATTTCCCAGCCTGCTGCACCCACCCCTCCTGCCCCAGGTTGGTGTTTATTCTGCACATTGTGGTGTTGGTGGCTGTGGTGTCTGTTAGGAGGTGGTGAAGTCCTTATTTATTTTTTTAATGGAAAAATAAACTGTCCCCTGTGTGTGGCGTCCCCTTTGGGTGGTTTATTGGGGGACAGTGAGGTGACAACACTGCACTGCTGAGAATGTTGCAGGGGTCTCACCTGAGCCTGTGACACCCCAAGGGCTGGAGAAACCCTTGGGGACAGCACAGGTTCCTTGAAGGTTGAAACCCTTCAGTCGTGCAGGCAGCTCTGGGGAAGAGAATGTCCTTTTTGGGGTGGGGAGCCCCTGACCCCAAACCTCTCTGGAAATGGGTCTCATTTGGGAATGTGGCTGTGCCCTTCCCTCGGGGCTGCTGGCTTTGTCTCCATCTCTCAGCAGCTGGGACCTCCTCTCTCTGTGCATCTTTGTCCTTCTTTCCTCCACCCCCATCTTCCCCGCACAGATTTTCCTCTGGCCTTTCCCTCAGCAGCCTGCACACACAGTGACTGTTGCTAAGGAGCTCCCACCAAATTTCAATCCTTCTCTGGAATCAATCTGGCAGGGCTGGCTCCCATCTCACCTGCACCCTGCAATTCCCCAGCCCTTGCTGTGTCCAGCACAGGGATGGGAGGGTGCCAAAAGCACGGCAGGGATTTATTTTTAGGAGAGCTGCTGATGGCAGAGCTCTGCACTTGTGCTTTCCAGGAGCACGTGTGAGTCTGCAGCTCAGCAGGGCTGGGGAAGAGGGAACGGGGCAGCTTCTCCCAGCCTGCAGGAGCTGGGGACGTGCCAGGGCTGCTGCCAGAAAGGGCAGCAACTCAAAAGCTCCAGAGAGAACTCCAGGAATAACCTGGTGATCCCGGAGCCCTCCAAGCTCCTCATTCCACCCCGAAGGAAGCTCAGGTGTTCCCCAGCAGGGAGCTGCAAAAAAAACCCCGGGGAAAGGAAATCTGTGAGGGTGAAATGGTGAATCCCCAAAGGGTTTGGGGTTGCTGGAGCCAGCCCTGCTCACCACTCACAGCTGGCTCTGCTCTCCTCACCTGGACCTCGGTGTTGGGTTGGTCTCATGGGCAGGGGCATGGGGCTGTTGTCTGTAGGGAGGGTTTTTCTTTAGCTGGAGCACAGGGATTTGGGTAAAACCCTGTCCTGAGAGCTCCCCCCAGGTGACACCTCCATCCCTTGCCCCTTGCTGGCTCTTGGGTTTTGGTCTCTGGGATGCACCCCCTGCTCCCCAAGGACTTTTGAGGGTCTGCTGATTGTGGTGGAATTTTTAACCTGAGCTGAATGTGCAGCTCTCTGGCTGCTCCCAGAGGGAGAGGAGAGCCTTAATTAACACCGGCGCTCATTCCATGAACCACAGAATGCCACAGCTCACCGTGGCAAGGAGCAGGGTCCCACCACCCCTCTGTCCTCCCTGGCTGCTCCATCCTCCCTGAGTGTCCCCCCTGCGCTCCCAAGGCTGTCCCAGCCCCACACCCGCCCTTGGGGACAGCAGCGAACCGGGCACCGAGCGGCGTCCCCAGCGCTCCTGCTGGTGCCACCTCTGTCCCCAGCCCCTTCCCCTCGCCCCCGGCCGTTCTGTGCCCCGGAGCGGGCGCTCCCCGTCAAGTCCCCGGTATCACCGGGCGGCGGCGAGCAGCGCTCGGTGCCGAATAGGTTAACGCGTGTCCCGGTGCACGGAGAGCCCGGAGCTTCATGGGATGCCATATAAAGCGCGTTCCGCCGCGCTGGCACCGGCTCCGGGCGCTGCCGGGACGCGCCGAGCGGGGCCGCGCACGGAGCGGAGCCGCCGCTGTCCCCGGTGCCAGCGGAGCCGCCGGTGCCATGGAGCCGCCGGGCCCCGCCGGGGCGCCGGGCCGGCCCTGGGATGAAGCCAAGGCTTTCTACGACAACCTGGCCCCCAAGAAGAAACCCAAATCGGTGAGATACCGCCGCGTAGCGCTCCCTGCCTGCCCCGTCCCCTGCCGGGGTCTCCTCCAGGTGTCCCGGCTCCTGCGGGTTCTCATCTTCCCTGGATCCCCCCATGGAACCCCCCCGGGTGGCTGTGGGTGCCCCATCTCCTCCAGGATCCCTCCCTGTTCCCTGTCTCCTCCAGGATCTCTGGGTCCCTCCTGGTTCCTCATTTCCTCCACGCGTTTTGGGGTCCCCTTGAGCGTCTCCGTGTTCCCCATCTCCTCCAGGATCCCTCCCAGTGCCCAATCTCCTCCAGGATTTCTGGGGTCCCTCCCGGTGCCCCATTTCCTCCACGAGTTTTGGGGTCCCCTTGAGTCTCTCCATATTCCCCATCTCCTCCAGGATCCCTCCCGGTTCCTCATTTCCCCCATGAATTTTGGGGTCCCCTGAGTCTCTCCGTGTTCCCCATCTCCTCCAGGCTCTGTGGGTTCCCCCTGGTGTCTCTGGTGTTTCTCTGACCCCCTGTGTCCATCCAGCTCCTTGGGGATGCCCCCGCTCTCCTCTCTCCAGGTGCTGCCACTCCTCCATGGCAGGCCTCGCTTTCTGGGGTCTCTCTGGGTTCCCGCAGGTCCCCGTGGCTCTCCTGGCTCCCTCCTGGGCTGGGCTGTCCTTGCAGGGTGGCCCGGTGCCCCATGAGCCGCCTGTGCCCTGTGCCAAGGCGGGAGGCGCTGCCAGGGACAGGAGGGTGGCACTGACAGAGCCGGGGACAGCCAGGGGGTGGCACAGGGGTGGCACAGGGGTCTCGCTGCCCCCGGAGATCAGAGGGACAGCCTGTGTTATCTAACGAGGGCTGAGCCTGCTTTAACCCCTGGAGTGCCTGGAAGTGCGGCTGAGTCCCGGAATGGCAGCGGGATAATGGGGCTGGGGGCTGTGCCCGCCTGTCCCTGCAGCCCCTGAGCCCCCCCAGGCACAGCCACAGCCACCCTCGGGGCCCTGAGACCCCCAAAACCCCCAAAACTGGGTTGTGGCAGAGGTGCTGGCCTTGGTGACAGCTGGCACCTTCTCTGCTGGCACCTCCTGTGGCACCCTCCTTGCTGGCGCCTTGGTGGCAAAGCTCTGGGTGTGAGCTCTCCACGAGGGGACACCTCCGGACCCTCACTTGGGGCACCCCTTGTGCCTCCCCTTCCCTCACCCGCGTTCCTGGCCCCTGTGCCAGCTCACCTTGCTGCTGCCTGTGCCCTCCCAGAGCAGAGGCACAGCCTGGCTGGGTGGCACGATGCAGCTCCTTGTCTTTCATGCCCTGCTTTGCCCATGGATGCCAGCCCAGGCTCCTCCTCTTCCTCTCCTCGCAGCCAGCTCGCTGACCTGGGGAAACTGAGGCACGGGGGGCAGCCATGTGCTTTGCAAAATGAGATCTGGGTGCTCACATCCTGCAGCTGGGCTGTGCCCTGTGGGGTTGGGGGTGATGCCAGGAGCTGTGCCAGCCTCTCCTGGGTGCCCTGTGGCTGTGCCCTGTGGGGTTGGGGGTGATGCCAGGCTCTGTGCCCCTCTCCTGTGGGCGATGGGCACAGCTCAGCTGCCCTCCCACGGCTGCCAGCCCCTGATGGACGGCTGCAGGGCGCTTTCCTGCAGTGTAAATAATGTTCTTGGAAATCTCCAAACCAGCCTGAACTTTAATCTGATCCCCGAGCAGGGGGCTGGCGGTGCCCGGGGCTCCTTCAGGAAATGGGGTTTGGTGTCGTCTGTCTGTCTGTCTGTCTGTCTGTCTGTCTGTCCCCCTGGCCCCACAGGAGCAGCAGAGAGCAGTGAGGTGATCAAAGAAAAGGTGATTTTGGGGAGCCATTCCTGGCTAGGCAATGGGTGCATGGGGTGTTCCTGCTCTGCAGTGCTCGCAGCTCTTCCCCCAGGCTGGCTCCTGCCAGGGAGGTCAGCAATGAGACCTGTCACCCTTCAGCAATGCTGGAAATGTCCCCAGCCTCTCTGGTGACAGTGGGAGCTGGTGTTCTGCTGGCTCCCTTCCTCTGGGCACCCTTTGGGACCCAACCCTCTCACCCTGGTGTGATTTTTGGGGTGCTGGAGTGGGGATAATGCTTAACCGTGGAGCAAACCCTTCCTCTTCCCTTTCCATGACGAAAAATCCTCTGAATAGTGAATTAATCATGAGGATTTGGTGTTCTGCAGCATCCAGGGAAGTGCCCAGAATTCCTGCAAGATTTTAGGATGGAGTTGGGTGCAGCCAAAAGGATCCAGGGGTGCAGAATGGGCTCCTCCAGATGTGGCAGTGGAGCTGCTGGGGTTGGGTGGCACTGAGGGCACCTCTGGCTCTCCTGGGTGGGATGACACAGTCCCTCTGCACATCCTGGGAGCCTCTGGGATTTCCAAATGTGTGCCTCTAATCCTTGGGGGGCTGCTGGGGATTTAGTGATTAGAGCAGCGATTTAAAGGCTGCCAGCTGTTGGATCTGCAGGCAGAAAATTGGGCTGTTCCCAGTCGCTCCTGAAATACACCTTCACCCCAAAACTGGGGGGGTTCGGGCTGGGGTTTGCACTCAGTGGAGCTGGAGCCTGCTGGAAAGGTCTTTTTGCACTTCTCAGGTGGGGTTTGGGCCTTGTGGAGCTCCTGGAGCTGCGCCAGTGGCTGATGTTCCTCTGACACGTCCCTGGCTGTCCCTCCTGTTTGGCTGACCCTATGGATGGACCCAGGGTTGGGATGGGACCTTCCTCACACCCTCACACTCCTCTTAAACCCATCATTAATCTCTTGCTCGAGGTTCAGGAGGGGCTGGATCTGACCTGCCCATGGGGAGGAAGAGGAGCTCAGCACGAATCCCCAAATTCAGTTGGGATTCAGCTGAGCAGAGCCTGGACTGGTGTTGGATGAGCTTTCAGTGACCTTGGCTGGCCTTGGATGATGCTTTGAGGGGAAAACAGAGTTTGTGATTCAGCCCAAAGCCTGCAGGGCAGAGGAGGAGGCTGTGGTGGGATGGGGGCTGTGGCTCCAAACCCACCCCCTCCCATGCACACGTTTCCTCTTGCAAAAGAAGAATATTTGCCTTGAAACATCTCAATTTCTGGGGAAAGGCGGGGTTGGGTGGGCTGGTAGCAGCACTCAGAGGGAGGATTTGAGGTGCTGTGGTTCCTGAGGCTTTTTAAAGCTCATTTTGGAGCGTTGCAGTGACCATCTGCAGCACTAATGGGGACGGAGAGGCATCCAAGCAACCTTGAGGAGGGAACGCTTCCAAACGAAATCCACTTCAAAGAAATGTCAAAACGCAGATTCCCTCCTCGCAGTGCAGAATCGCCTCGTTTTCCCAAATGTCAGCATTTCCCAGGGAACAGCAGGGCTGGGAGCTGCCTTAGCACACCCGGGTGAGACTTTTCCTGCCCCGGGTGCTCCACAAGGTGCAAATCTTCCTTGGCAGGATCCCATTCCCAGAGCTGCCGGCCCTCTGGGGCTCCAGCTGCCCACGCCTGGAGCTCGGGGTTATTTTTATTGCTGTGTTTATTGCCTCTTCAATGAACCTCCCCGAGGGCTGGTGCCTCTCAGGGGCGAGGAAGGGACCTTGAGCAGCCAGGGCTGTTGTGCAAGGTGTGGAGAGGGAGATGGAAATTCCTTCTGGGCACCCCAAGCTTGGATTGTGACCCCAAATATCCTTCTCACCCCCCTGAACACAGCTCAGTGCTGTTACATCTGGGCTGCTGACCTGTTTTCTGTCCTGGGAATCTGAATCAGGCTGACCCCAGCGCAGGATCAAGGAGCAAACACACCTGCAAGATTTCCTGCCCACCCAGCACTGCAGGGATTCCAGAGCAGGATGGAGCAGCAGGACTCCAGCTAATGGCCGGATGTCCCAAGACCTTGCAGAGTTATTCATATTTTCAGCTAATAAATGGCCCATGACGCCAAGGTTATTAATTAATGAGCTGAAGTGCCAAGGCTTGGCCTGTGACCAGTTAATAGCTGACACTCCTTGGGGACCTGGCTGTGGTTCAGTGCTGGTGTCATGGATCAGGGCCTGCATGTCCTGGGGGGTGTTCCCCTGCTTTCCTAAAAGAGCCACTTCCAAAAGGGATCTGATTCCCTGAAAATGCTGCGGGAGAGGGATCCCTGTGCCCACACTGATCTTCTCAGCCCCAGCTAATCTGGGTCTCGTCCTAATGCCCGCTGTTTAAGCGCTTTGCTGGGGATTTGGGGGATTTTGGGGATTTTGGGAGTGGATGCAGCCTCTGGAGAGGTGCCTGGGATGGATCTGGTGCTGGGAATGTCCTGGAGGCTCCCACTGACTCATTCCTGGGTGGGGCTGGGGGCAGAGCCAGCCCAGTGTGGATGGGGCGCCCTGGCCCTGGCAGAGTTCAGCCCCGGGCAGGGTGGGAGCTTGAACTTTGGAGCACCTGGAGGAGGCACCCTCCACCCTGAGCAAACGGCATTGCCAGAGGATTACTCATGGCACAGAGGATCCTGGAAGGCACACAGGAGCAGGGGTGAGGTGTTCCTGCAGTGCTCACTGCCAGGATTGCTCAGAGAGCCCCAAGCCCTGTCCTGCTCGCTGGACACCCCTATAGGGGACAGGACTCCATGTGCCACTGTCCCTCTGTAGGATTTGCTGTCCTGGCAGCCAGGATTTCTCACTGTAATTAGTAATTAACTTATTTTTGTGCTTGCAAGTGAGTGATGGGGATTAACAGGGGACAGAGGGAGGATGGGTGAGGGTCAAGATGAGCTTGATTTTCCCTCTGTCCCCTCTGTCCCTGCCACGTCCTTCTGGAGGCGCCTCCATGGCTTCAGCTGGAGGAGGTTTTGGATTTGAGTTTTGGATGGAGCCCTCAAACATCAATAATAATGACTCATAAATCATTGCTTGCACCACCTGTTTGTCATGTTCCCACCCACAATAGCTGTATCAAGTGTTTGGTGGAGCTGAGCTGGCACGGGCTGTTTGTCACATCTGGACGGCGTCACGGGGTGCGGATCTGGCTCAGCGCGCCCCGCTCCTGCCTGGGGGGTGGGAAAAGCCACACAAATTCCATCTGCACGGCCCTCAGCAGCTCCTCCTGGGCTCTGCACGGGGGCTGGGAGCCTGCTTGCAGCGGGAGGGCTTGGCAGGGGGATCTGAGGCGTCCCAGATGTGTGGGGATGCAGCACCAGGGCTTTGTGTGACCGTGTTCAGAGGGGTCTGAGGGTGAGGGAAGAGATGAGGATCTGACTCCGTGTTTCAGAAGGCTGATTTATTATTTTATGATATATATTATATTAAAACTAT
>JAXCLO010000086.1:5391891-5402383 GCA_035583995.1 Arremon aurantiirostris | reverse complement strand
ATCCCCATCACGGAGCGGCGCCTGCTGCATCCCCAGCTTGGAGCTGCTCCTGTTCCATCCCAGCACGGAGCTGCTCCTGCTCCATCCCCAGCACGGAGCTGCTCCTGCTCCATCCCCAGCACGGAGTTCCCACCTCCAGCCCCGTGAGCTCAGCACATCTACCTGTCACGCGAGCCATTCGCTTGGAAAATTATTCTGCTGGAGCATCACCGAGGACACCTTGCCAGTGAAATATCAGACAACATCAGGCGCTGTTTACCTGCTCCAGTGTGGATACTACACATTTATTATTTACACTTTGCGGCGTGGTTTTTGGAGTTGTGTCAATAAGACTGAGGGTTATCAAGTGATCTGTTTGCAGTCACTCAAAAGCTGCTGTGATTCCCAGGGAATTTCAGGACAGGGATTTGCCTTTTTGCATTGGCCTAATCCACAGCACAAGATGTCACCATGACGTTTTCTGAAAAATTCCTTTGCCAGGATTTTTTCTCCTGGGAAACTGAGAAGCCTCAGAAAAAAATGAAAACAGTAACGATCTGATTGCTTGGAATGTGGTCTGGAGAGCGTTTACCAACAGCTGCATCTTTGATTGGTTCCATGTGAATTGTTTTAACTTAATGACCAATCACCATCAGCCGTGTCAGACTCTGAGGAGTCAGTCGTGAGCTTTCAATATCATTCTTATTTAGCCTGTTGATGTATCCTTTCTGTTTCTTTAGTATAGTTTTAGTATAGCATTAATATATAATATAATACGATACGATACGATACGATACAATATGATATAACATAACATAATATAATATAATATAATATAATATAATATAATATAATATAATATAATATAATATAATATAATATAATATAATATCAGCCTTCTGAGAACATGGAGTCAAATTCTCATCACTCATCTCGTCCTGGGGACCTTCACGACACCACAACAAGAGGCTGAGGGTCTGGGAGATGTTGGGATTTGTGGGACCTCAAACTGAGTTTGTGTCCTTTGCCTTCTCTGCTTCCTCTGCAAGGGTTCTCCAATGGGAACCAGTCCCAGGGGAACAAAAGGCTCCTGAAATGATGTAACAACAAAGTGTAGATCTTCTCCCTCAATCCCAAGCATCTGAAGAAATGGTTGGGTGGATAAAGCTCATCCAGGCTGGAAAAACTTGGGAGAGAGCAGCTGGGGACTCCCTAGACACAGGGAATTCAGATGGGTCTGGAGAGTGGTCATGGCTGTCCCACCTGCAGGTGTCACCTCCTGTCCCAGCCAGTGTTTTCTCCCATCTTTTCTACTGTCCTTTGTCAGAGGTGGGGAAAACAATGAGAATTTCCAGCTCAGACACTGCATAAGCTCATTATCCCCCTCATTAAGAGTTTAATAACAATAAATTTAGAAGTATCTTCCGTGGAACCTATCTTTAGAACTGCTTCTTGAAATGAAATTTTACACTAAAGCTAGATGGACAACCTAAACCAAGCCATTCTCACATTTTGGATTACCAGGAGTGCCTTCATAGTTCTGGCTGAGAGACCAAAGCATCCAGCCACACATCCACACAAAGCCACCAGCTACTTTAGCAGCCATCATCTGCTGCAAATCCCACTTCCACAATGGGAAATATTTAACATTTGGTTTCTGAAAAGCCTCTTTTTCATCACTTCTTGAGCTGGGCTAGTTCTGGTATTCAGCCCAGCAGAGATCTGAATTCTTGGCCTAGTAATGAGTGCCAAGGCAGTTGTTTTCATCTTATTCAGTCAACAAGAACATGGAAATCAATTTTTCCCAATCTCAGTTATGGCTAGAAATCCATTCCTTTTAGGCCAGCTACAGGATTAATCTATTGAATGGTTTGCAGGCGTTTTGCTGACATACAAACATTTGAAGAATACATTATGCTTTCCCCCTCCTGCTATAGCATTAATGCTTTTTTTTTCTTTTTTTTTGCCTTTTTTTTTCCTGTAAACATCTTTGTTCGGGAATCCACGAGACAGGATGTGGAAATGCATGTCTGCCTTGCAAACAAATGTCTGCAAAGTTTCTGCACCGAAATCCTCAGAGCTTGATGGCTTCAGGAAAAGAGCAAAGATGCATCAGGATGGGAGTGTAAAAAGGCATCTCACAGCTACCCCTGCAGCAGTCTCGTGCAATTCTGTCACCCCAAAAAGGGGATGCTTGGCCACAGTTTGTTCTCTTCTCATAGAAAAAGGAGAATCTCATCTCTTTTGGTCCTTACTTGGGGCTCTGTGACCGTGTTCACAGGGGTTTTCAGATGAGGGAAGAGACAAGGATCTGACTCCATGTTTCAGAAGACTGATTCATTATTTTATGATATATATTACATTAAAACTATACTAAAAGAATAGAAGAAAAGGTTTCATCAGAAGGCTAGCTAAAAATAGAATAGCAAAGAATGATAACAAAGGTTTGTGGCTCTGACAGAGAGTCCGAGCCAGCTGACTGTGATTGGCCATTAATTAGAAACAACCACATGAAACCAATCACAGATGCACCTGTTGCATTCCACAGCAGCAGATAACCATTGTTTACATTTTGTTCCTGAGGTCCTTCAGCTTCTCAGGAGGAAAAACCCTAAGGAAAATATTTTCCATAAAAGATGTCTGTGACAGGGCTTCATCTGTTGAAGCGCGGGGATGCGGCCGCTCTGTCCTTCTCCAAATCCTTTCAGAGGTGTCACCCACCTCGTGGCCTTTCATGGCAGGGAAATCCGCCCAGGGGCTGCCTCCCTGATTTGTCCCTCCCTGATTTGTCCCTGTGCCCACAGCCCAAACCTGAGAACGCCATCACCATCGCCGTGTCCTCGCGGGCGCTGTTCCGCATGGAGGAGGAGCAGAAGATCTACACGGAGCAGGGCGTGGAGGCCTACGTGAAATACCAGCTGGACCACGAGAACGAGCCCTTCCTCCCAGGGGCTGCCTTCCCCTTCGTCAAGGTGAGCAGCCACAGCTCCCCAGAAATTCTGGGGAAGGGGCAGAGCTCATATGAGGCCAGGATGGGCACTAGCAAACACAGGGCAGACAAACCTCCCAGCAAGTGTGCTGTTTCCAGGGCTGAATTTTCCATCCTGAGCCCAAGAATTGAACAAATCATCTCCTTGGATCACATTTAAAGTTTCCCTTTAGGGAATTGTCTTTTTTTTTTTGGTAATCATGATTATTATTCCAATTTATTTATTCTTGTAAATTGGCTGAGTTTAGCCTTGCTCCTGAGCCGGCCAATTTCTAATTCTGATGTGTTGAAATGAGGCATTTCAAACTTGAAAATTATTTTCTAACTCCTGTAGCAGTGCAGTTTTCGGTGCTGGAGCCCGTTCCAAATAAATAGATTAATCAGCTCTGTGGGGCAAGACTTGTTTCTGATTGCTTGAAAAACACTTGTCTTTAACTTGGAGCTAATTTATCCTCATTTAATGACTCCAAACCTTTTGTGTTTGAAAACAGAGCAGTAGCTAGGTGGAATTTTTCCCCCCTTAAAATGAATCTATTTTTTCCCAGTTGATGTCAGCTTGTCTTGGGGTGTAGTTGAGGTGGGGATTTTTGTGACCAGGAGCGTTTTGTTGAAGGGAAGGGGTGAGCACCACACCTGGGGCTGGCCAGATTTGTGGATTTGGCCACCCAGGAGTGTTTTGGTGGATGGGAAAGGGGTCAGGGCCATGCCTGGGGGGCCTGGCTGACGCCCAGCCCCTCTCCCCGTGGTGCTGCAGGCTCTGGAGGCAGTGAATGCTCAGCTCCGTGAGCTCTACCCCGACAGCGAGGAGCTCTTCGACATCGTCCTCATGACCAACAACCACGCCCAGGTTGGGGTTCGCTTGATCAACAGCATCAACCACTACGGTGAGATGGGGACACAGCTGGCCTTGGTGGCTTTTGGGTGGTGGCATTGCTGGGCACCAAGAAAAGGAGATGTTTTCTCCCAGTTTTTGTATTTTTCCTGGATTTTCTGGGTGTTGGCTGGTGGGGAGGAGCTCTGGGTGCTGGCCCTGCTGTTGGGCAGCATAACCAAAGTTAACTTCCAGTGCCAAGGCTGGGTTTGGGGGGCAGCCAGGCTCACCCCAGGGTCCCTCTTGCCCCCAGATCTGTTCATCGAGAGGTTCTGCATGACGGGAGGGAACAGCCCCATCTGTTACCTCAAGGCCTATCACACCAACCTCTACCTCTCCTCTGATGCAGAGAAAGTGAGTGGGGCCATTGAAGAGGGTGAGTCTGGGGTCCAGCTCAGGGCTGGGGGGCAGTGGGGGGAGCCTGGAGCCCTCAGGGGGTTGATCCCAGGAAGGATAACTCAAATTTCCACGTCCCTAATCCAACGTGCACTTAAGGTTTGCCTCGCCCCACATCGCTGATGCTCCAAAGAGCCTCCAGTTTCCATAGAAATGAGCCTTTCCTCCAGCTCTCCTGAGGCAAAGGCGGGGTTTTTCCTCCTTAACTCTTGTATGCAAAGGGTGATTTGTCATCTGGGGGGTTGTTCTTGCTGTGGAAGCTCTCGGGGCCAAGCTGCAGGTGCTCCCGCTCGCGTTTCCTCGCGGCGCTTTGCTCCCAGCCCGTCGCGTTTTGCTCTGCTCCTGGTGGCTGAGCCACGAGGACGGATCCTCGGACAACTGCCACCTCCTGCCTCACCCTCAGGGATTGCTGCAGCCACCATCTTCAGCCCCAGCAGGGACCTGGAGGTGTCGGAGAAGCAGCTGAGGGTGGCGTTCGACGGGGACGCCGTGCTCTTCTCGGATGAGTCGGAGCAGATCGTGAAGGCTCACGGCCTGGACATGTTCTTTGAGCACGAAAAGGCCCACGAGAACAAGCCCCTGGCACAGGTAGAGCTGGGCTGAGGGCTGGAAAAGGCTCTGGGAGAGAGGCAGCTCTCATGGGATGCTCCAAACTCTGGGATCAAGCCACAGTGGGGTGTGAGGTTGTGACGGTGCTCACAGGGGTCTGAGGGTGAGGGAAGAGACGAGGATCTGACTCCATGTTTCAGAAGGCTGATTTATTTTTTATTTATGATATATGTTATATTAAAACTATACTAAAAGAATAGAAAGAAGCATTTCATCAGAAGGCTGGCTAAGAATAGAATAGGAAAGAATGATAACAAAGGTTTGTGACTCAGGGCTGTCCAAGCCAGCTGACTGTGATTGGCCATTAATTAGAAACAACCATATGAGACCAATCACAGATGCACCTGTTGCATTCCACAGCAGCAAATAATCAATGTTTGCGTTGTGTTCCTGAGCCCTCTCGGCTTCTCAGGAGGAAAAATCCTAAGGAAAGGATTTTTCATAAACGATGTCTGCGACAGGGGGTGGTGGCACAGGGGATGGTTTGGGGGTCATTTTTTGGGGTGATGACAGGAACCTGGCGACTGAAAAGCTGACAGAAGATTCCTTGCTCCCTCAGGGCCCCCTGAAGGGCTTCCTGGAGGCGCTGGGGAAGCTGCAGAAGAAGTTCTACTCCAAGGGGCTGAGGCTGGAGTGCCCCATCCGCACGTACCTGGTGACGGCGCGCAGCGCGGCCAGCTCGGGCGCCCGCGCCCTAAAGACTCTGCGCAGCTGGGGCCTGGAGACGGACGAGGCTCTGTTCCTGGCGGGGGCTCCCAAGGGCCCTCTGCTCAGGAAGATCAGGCCCCACATCTTCTTCGACGACCAGATGTTCCACGTGGAGGGGGCGCAGGAGATGGGCGCCGTGGCCGCCCACGTCCCCTACGGCGTGGCGCAGAAACACAAGCGGCCGGCGCAGGAGAAGCAGCAGACCCCAAACAGCAAATAGTGGGGTTGGGGGCATCCCCCAAAACCCAGCAAGGACCTCATCCCGTGAGCCAGGCTCCCTGCTCGTGCAGGGAATGTTTGTTCTGGGAATGGGGGCTCATTTTCCCCGGGTTAGGGGCAGGAGAGAGGAGGGAAATGTCCTTGGTGCCTCTGTTTGCTGCTGCTCCTCCTCGTGGGGCTGGGGGCTCCTCTGTGCCAGGAGATGTTTTCCCAGTTTATCTGTGCACTCTGCACTTGCTTTGGGCAAAAACCCCTCGAGGATGGGTCTGCCTTGTGTGGAATCTTTGTGCCAGGCAGGTTTAACCTATTTATTTTAACCTATTTATTTAAAACCCCCAGTGACTCCCAAAGCCTTCTGGCTTTCCCAAGCAAATGTTTAGGCTGAGCTGGAAAATTGGGAGCACTCAAAAGCCTTGCAAGCAGCTTTGGAACAAAATTTTGTCCCTTTGAACTGGAATTAAACCTGATATTGTTCCTTCACAGCCCCAGCTGCTGCTCCCCAACCAGAAAATACTCAATATCTGTCCTTTCACCAAGGTTTTGCCAGCTTAAATTTGGAAAAACAGAAACAAATACTTAACATAGTAAAAAAAAAAAAAAAGAAATCCTGTTTCCTGCTTGGAGCTTTGGGCTGGTGTATTGTCGGCCCAGCTTTTTATATTTGGCTTTCACACTTGCATGATTTAGCACTTAAAACTAATAATCTCAGTGAGCATCCAAAGCCCAGCTTGTGCAAGGGCTGCAGACGCATGCCCAGGGCTTGAATTAAGTTAAAAGCAGGCCTTGATATATTAGGGACATCATTTGAAGTCCATTTAGGTAAATCTGCACAGAATTTCAGCCTGGGGATTTCAATTAAAGGATTTTTTCCTCCCTTTCCAGGCTGAGCCCATATGAGTTGATAATCTTTTTCTCCTCAGCTTCTTAAAACCTCTGGTGTTTCCTAAAATAGACACCTCTGTTAGCGATGCTGTGAGAGAACCAAATCTCTGATTAAAAAACAGGATGGGAAATCAATGGGAGAGAAAGCGGTGTGAAAATCACACTGACATTTCTGCTCAAAGCGCTGTTGTCCCAAAGGAGGAAAGGAAGGAAAATTTAAAGATTTTTTTTTTTCCTCGTGGGTTTTTCTTTCCCTCTAATTTTTTTGGGTTTTTTTGCACGACATCCCATGGCTGAGCAGGAAGGGTGCTCTGTATTATCACCCAGTTTTCTACAAATATCATGGGCTGAAATTTTCCAAGCTGTGTATCTGGCTTTTTCCAGGGAAGTTTCAGCTCAGACAGTGAGGCTGGAGCTGGAGCTATCACCCTTTTGAGGAATATGTAAATAACCAAGCTGGTGATGCCTTCAGTGGCTCGGGAGATTTTTCTCATTGCACTAAATCCTGCTCTAGCAGTGAAAAGCAAATTGCACTTTTTCCCCCCCCCACAAAAAAAAAATCCTTTGGCAGGCTGTTAGCTGTCACATCTGGGTGACAAACACCTCGGAGGAAGGTCTAAAATCCAAACAAACAAACGAAAAATCTTGGGAGAAATGAGTTTCTGAGTGTCACATCCGCCAGCACTCAGGTTTATGGAGAGGTCTTGTCTTTTTTAATGTGAACCCAGGATTTTGGGATCTGAGCTGGATCCTGGAGGCCTTTCTGGCAGCTGGGAGGGGGAGCCCAGCCAGTAAACATTTCCAAGGTGTTTCCTGAAGATGGTGGAAGCCCAGCCAAGCCCGGCTTGTGCAGGGGAGAGGATGTTGCAGGAGGAATGGGATTGTCAGCCAGCCCTGGGGAGCAGGGCAGGGTGCCAGAGGGAACTGGGGACATGGGGATGTGTCCGTGGGATGATCCAGAGGTGATGCTGCTGCTGGCAGGAGGAGATGGATGCCCAGGGAAGCATTGGGTTGTGGTTTTGGGGTAGAACCCTGGATTTGAGCAGGTTCCTGCTGCCCTGAAGTGGGTGCAAGCTGGGGACAGGGTTTTAGGGACCCTGCTTTGGTTTCTTGTGCTGCCAGGGCAGTTTAGGAGCTCTTTGGGAGATGTGGGGCTCAGGAATTGGGTCCCAGGTGAGCCAGACCTCCCCACATCCCCCCAAGCAGTGAGGATTTTTCCATTCCCACCATGGCTGCCCCTTTCGCTTTTATCCACATGGCTTCCTCTGGTTTTGTTTTTTTATTTTTTCCTCCTCCATCCCTACAACTGGAAGACAAGGACTTGCTGCTTGTGCACTTCCCTGGGGCTGGGGAGTGTCCCTGGGGTCACCCCCTTCTCCCACAGGGTTCTGCCTCTCCTGCTGTCCTGGCTGACAACTGGACTTTTCCTGCTGTGTGTTGTTGCTGTGGATTTCACTGCATTGTCCCACCCCTCCGGTGGTTTTTTGCCATGTAAATGGGATCCCTCGGGGTGTTTTTCCATAATAAACCGTGTTGGTCCCAGCCTTGCTCCCACAATGAGTGTTTGGCTCCCTGCTTGGGACCTCCCAGGTTTTTTATGGTGGTGGGGCAGAAGGAAAAAGGGGTTTTGGGGAGTTTAAGGGGATTCAGAAAATGTGATTCAAGCTGCTGCTTTGGGACTGGAGAGCTGTGGGATTCCAGGGGTGGGATGTGCTGTGATACAAACACCTCCCTGTGCTTCGTGAGCAGCCTTTGTGGGGCACCTGGGCTCGTGATGGATAAAAATACAGCTTGGCAGGAGGCTTTTGTCAGCTTGATCTTCTCCCAGCCAACAGGTGGGAGGCAGCACAGGCTCAGCAGAGGAGATTTGTGAGATTTATGGCTGCTGAAGCCCCGGCTCCATCCACTGCAGCTCCTCCCTGCCAGTCAGGGGAACAGATGGACCGAGGGGAAGCAGAAAATTCTCCATCCATCACCAAATACAGCCAAGGAATGTCCGTGGGCCCCGGGGCAGCATCCCTGCTCTGGGTGTTCATTTAAGAGATGGATGGATGGATGGATGGATGGATGGATGGATGGATGGATGGATGGATGGATGGATGGATGGCCCTCAGCATGTTCCTGCCTCCCCCAAACCCATCCCTAACCCTGCTGTGCTCTTCCACCAAATGCTTGGAGGGGAAGAAAAGAAAAATAAATTAAATTCCAGCACAGGGAAAGTCTAGGTGTGTCCATGTAGCCCTGGGAGATCGGGATGTCCACAGCAAAGCCAAAAACTGCAAGGACAACCCCAAGCCCTTGGTTGTGAGACACTGAGGGACAGAGGGAGCTTTGAGCACGTGGATTTGGGATTTGCTGCGAGCCTGAGGTTTTGATTCTGCTGCCTGTCTCCCAAGCTTTTCCCTTGATCAGGCGCAGCAGGGCTGTGCAGGGAGCGTGCTTTGAAATGAAGCCCATGGAGGAGGAGGAGGAGGCAGAGCTGGTGGGAATTATGCTGCCACTCAGCAATTGTCAGCACAGATGTTCCCGAGGTAATCACCACCCTGAATAGCTGAGCTGCTGCTCGTGACAAATTCAGGATTTAACCCCCCAGAACTCGTGGGGTGACTTGAGAGAGTGGGACAGCCCTGGTGAGCGTGGCAGGGAGGTTGGGCAGAGCCTGGACTCTGCTCTCCTGGTCCTTTGTGGGCACCAGGGGAGTTGTGAGACATCCCTGCCTCAGTTTCCCCCATTCAGCATGGCAGAAGCGTGGAATCCCAGACTGGTTTGGGAGGGGAACTTGAAGATCATCCAGTACCACTTAAAGATCATCCAGTGCCACTTAAAGATCACCCAGTGCCACCCCCTGCCATGGGCAGGGACGCCTCCCACTGTCCCAGGGTGCTGCAAGCCCAGTCCAACGTGGCCTTGAACGCTTCCTAGGATGGTGAATCCAAATTTGATGAATGAACAGAGGATGATTGCAGCTCCTTAGGGAGGGAAAGCAGAAACCCAGGAGTGCTCTGGAGCGCAGGGAAAGCTCTGCAGATCCTGGTCACACAAATGCAGGTCTGTCCTGCGGCCCAGCTGGGAATTCCTCTGCAGTTTTACATCCTCCCTGGAAAGCAGAATAGGCACCAACAACCCCGAGCAGGAACCTGCAGGATAAAATGTCAGTGCAGGGGACCTGGTGACAGGGTGACAGAAACACCCAGAGCTGGAGGGACAGATAAGGGGACCTGGAGGCAGGAGCACAAGCAAAGGGCAGCGGCTATCAGCGCCGCTGGGGCTGTGCCAGGGTTTGAGCAGCCCGACCATCTCGTCCCTTCAACAACGCTATTTTTGGCCGTGCTTGCTGACACCTCTGTCACCAGTGCCTAAAATGGTCCCCTCTGAGCACAGCCAGGGCCGCCAAGGGAGCCGTGACCCAACGGGGTGGGTGTGGAGCCGCTGATGGAGCCTCCCTGCCAAGGGGCAGCTCCGGGCTGGGCCAGCTCCTCTGGAGATGCTCTCTGGGGAGTTCTGCTGTTAATTCAGCCCTGAGATACGTAAAAAGTCTCTGTTTCGAAGAATGAATCAGAGTTCTTCAGTTTTTGGTCTCAGAGTTGTTTATCCAAAAATAAATTATATATTTATATAAATATAAATAATAGATATATTATACATTATACATTATATATTATATATTATATACTATATACTATATACTATATATTAATTATATATTAATATACAATATATAATAATTATATATTATATTAATATATAATATAATATAATATAATATAATATAATATAATATAATATTATATTATATTATATTATATTATATTATATATTACATTATTGCATTATATTAC
>JAXCLO010000086.1:5353509-5387015 GCA_035583995.1 Arremon aurantiirostris | reverse complement strand
ATATCATAAAATAATAAATCAAGCCTTCTGAAACATGGAGTCAGATCCTCATCTCTTCCCTCATCCTGGGACCCCTGCGAGCACCATCACACCCCTGGGCTCTCTGTTTCCAATCCATCTGTTCCCCCGGGCTCTGCGGGTGTCTCCCAGGCTGGCTGTGATCACCAGGACAGGATCTGCACACACACACGGAGAGCCCCAGATGCCTCCACGCACGCCAGAGCCGCAGCTCCATCACGCCGAGGATGGGACCGGGCTGAGCTCGGCACCCCGCACGAACATCGGTGACACTGCAGCAGCCGAGGCAACCAGCACCAATCATCCCCTTTTGGGAGCTTGCCCTGGAAGCTCCAGAGGTTTTTCCGTGCTTTGGGAGTGATGGGGGCTGGAGATGCCAAAGCTGCGGCCAGGTCTGAGCGAGGCTCGGTGCCTCGTGTCGCTTCCAGGGGGCTGGGAGGGCTCGGGGGTGATGTCTGTGGATGTTAGAGGCACTTGTGAAGCCAAGCAGCACAGGCACATGCTGTCACTGCCTCTGCAGTGCCATCTGGCCAGCAGCGACGCAGCTAGAACCAGGGCTGCGCGCAGGAGAACATTTTACAACAGAAAGCAATTAACAGAATAAAGCCCTTTTTAAAATCCCGTAATTAAAAACAATCCCTCCCCCTTGTTTTCCTTTTAAGCTGAAAGTTGCTGTTTACTCATTTGCTTTACAAAGTGTGCCTTGTTGTGGCTTCAGAAGAAATGAAAGTTTGAAGTGGTTAGAGAAGAAAGGCTCTGGGGCTGCTGTGTTCCAGGCAGGGCGGAGGGGCAGGGGCTCTCCAGCCCGGCTTGTTTGTATTTGTTCTTGTCTACTCACAAGATCGCTAAACACACATTTAACAAGTGGTGAAACTGTCTACCAGCCCGATCTCTCCCAGGGTTCATGAGAAGAGGCCTGGCACATTAGCATTGCTGGGGGAAGGGGAAGGAGGACAGGCCTTTTGAAGGGTTGGGTTTTGGGGCTGAGCAGGGAGGGAAGGGCTCCTTGGCAGGCCAAGTCCCAAACAAAGGCATTGTGTTCCCCGGAGCCCTGGGGACCGGCCCCGGGGGAAGGCCAGGGCCTTGCCTCACCAGCCACGGGTTTTCCCATCCCAGCTCCTCTTGTTTCCTAGCAGGAGTGCAGCCCGAGGGCCATCCAGGGCTTTCCAGTGGCCAGAGGTGGGCTGGCACCTCCAGGCCTGGCTCATCCATCCCTGAGAGAAAGAACCAGGGCTGCAGGGTGGTCATGGGGACCATCCTGTGCCACAGCAGCTCACCTGTGCCTCATCACCCTCACCTGTGCCCCACCACCCTCACCTTTTCCCCATCATCCTCACCTGTGCCCCCACCACACTTACCTTGTCCCCATCACCCTCACCTTGTCCCCACCACCCTCACCTTGTCCCCATCACCCTCACCTTGTCTCCATCACCTTCACCTTGTCCCCACCACCCTCACCTTGTCCTCACCACCCTCATCTTGTCCCCATCACTCCCACATTGTCCCCACCACCCTCACCTTGTCCCCATCACCCTCACTTTGTCCCCATCACCCTCACCATGTCCCCATGACCTTCACCTTGTCCCCACCACCCTCTCTGGGTACAAAATACCAGGGAGGAGCAGCCCAGTGTCCAGTGGCCACAAGTCCTCAGTCCCTCTCTGGATGGCCCTGACCTCAGGGGGCTCCTGGACACGCAGTGACCCCATTTGTGGGCAGCTTTGGTGCAATATCAATTATCACTCGTTGTGGCTTCTCTGTAAAGTGAGTGCCCAGTGCGGCAGCACCATTGTGGGTGGGGAAACTGAGGCACAACCCACTGGTGGTGTGTGATGCTAAACCATCAGGATGGTGATCCTGTCCCTCAGTCCCACTGCCCTGGTGACACAGAGTGGCACAGACCCAAGGGGACACCAGCAGCTGCAGGCTGTCCCAGCTGTGATCCCAGCAGGTGCAGCCTCTGGATCCCATGGAATTGCAGGGCCGAGCCACATTCCCAGACCCGCCGTGGGGCAATAGGTGTGAGGACACAGCCAGCCCTGCCGGGGTGGTGAGGGCAGCGCCGGATTCCAGCTCCCTGTGCCTGCCTGGGGAAGGGTGAGGCCACGGGTTTGTGGGAAAATGTTGTTTTTCCCTCCCCTGGCCTGCCCGTAGCAGTCGGCTGGGCGGGCTCGGCATTGCGTGGGCCGGGGAAGTGGGGGGGAGTTTGCAATTGTGGTGCCTCTGGCTTGGAGCAGAGCCACGGCAAACAATCCTCTGCTGGCCCTGCTCCAGATCTGACAGAGCACCGAGGTGATACCGCATTCATCCCTCCACGCTTTCATCCCAAATCACCTCCTGAAAGCCCTGCCTGGCTCTCCTGCCCCTGCTGGATCTGCTTAGCCACAGAGGGAGGCAGCCTGTCCACAGCCAGGAATCCTGTCCAGCATCCCTGCGAGGCCTCTGCCTTGGAAATTACAGCTGCGGGACCTGAGGCTGGGAGGTGATGCTGACTGAAGATGTGAGGACAGGGCATTCCAGGCATGCACGGGGTTAAACCAGAGGTGTCAGTTCACGGGGAGGTAACAGATAAGTCCTGCTCCCCGGCTGCCTCTGCCTTTCCAGAAGCCTTGCCCTCCCTCCCACATTCCAGCTGCTGCAGCTTTTCACAGCTGGCCGCTCTCCTGGGACATTTCCCAGAGCTGGGAAGGCAGGGAGGGGAGGGAGCAGCGTGGTCCCGGCCTGGGAGGGGGTGTTGGTGGCCGGGCTGACCATTGCCCCTCCAGGGACACTCAGTCTGGAGCCTTTCACCCCCAGGACAGGCCTGGCACAGGCAAACCTAGGCAACCCCTGGCAGGGATCCACCCTCAGCCCTGGCCCGGAGAGTTTTTCCTGCTGCAGGGAAGGGACATCAATCTTTGCAGCTCACTTATTCCTTGGCCTCTGAAGCAGGGGAGCCAATTAGTGCTGGGTGTGATGGATGGCTTAGCCCCGTCCTCGTGACACCCATGCTCTGGAAGCGGTTCCCACCACGGAGAGGCACAGCCAGCTGGAGCAGGGGACAGCTCCCAGCAGCTCCTGAGTCTCCGAGGGTCCCACAGGGGTCCCATTGCAGCAATGCCAGCTGTGATTGCAGAGGGGAAACAGCCCTGAACATGGGGACAGCGCTGTTAATTCAGGGCTTGGGGAGAGATTTCCTCTGATAATTCCCTGGCTTGGCTGTGGCAAAGCCTGGAGCTCTCCAGGGAAGAGCAAAGCAGCTCTGGGCAGAAGTTGGGCACCCACTGCTTGTGGCTCTGCTCTCGGGGTCACTGTGCCTTGGGAATTGGCTGCAAAGATGCCCAGTGAGAGGCCAGGAGGGGCAGAACCCCCATTTCTGCACCCCTTGCCTGCAGTGGGGGACATCTGGCTGCTCCCTCCCGTGGGACAAGGGTGACACTCCCAAAATCAGCTCCCCTGACGCAGCCAAGCCCATTTAATCCTTCCCTGTTGTCTCCACTGAACCATCCCATGAGGGGTCCCTGCTCCATCTGGGGTGGCTCAGATGTCCCTCACAATCCCCCCTGGGATCCCTGGGGTCGATTGGAAACGACTCTCCAGGAGCACAGGCTGGAGAACGGATCCGATTACAGGAGAAGTGGGTTTGGGGGCCCCTGCTCTGCTCATAATGAAGTGTAATCCTAGAAAAACATGTTGCCAATTACACTTCAATTGAACCCAGATAATGATGCTTAGACAGGGCCCAGAAAAGATGGAGTCTGGACAGTGAATTCCTGTCTAATGGAGAAGAAAAGTGTTCCTCTGTGGCAGGTCTGGGCTCAGCTTGGTGCAGGCTCGCTGTGATATGAGCAAGAGCCTGAAACAACCAATCTCAGGATCCCATTTAAATGGTTTTATCAGTGGAAAGAGTATTAATCTCTCAAAAACACATGTTTATGGGAAGTTTGGTTTGGAGATGCATGTGTTTCTAACTGAAATCACTTTGGGAAGGGAGGAGGAGCGGGTCTCAAAACTGCTAAAATAACACTTTTCTAATTCTTCTGGTTCAAAGTAACTTTTCATTTGGAAGCGTAAGCTAATAACAGCTCGGCTTCTTGACCACTTCTCGCAGTGAAAACAAAACACCAGAATTAGAGCAACAAAGCGCTGTGACCTAAAGCAAAGGTTTTACTCCCTTGTTTTCAGTTTACAAACCCTGCCAAGATCTCAGTGCTCCGCTCCAGCCCAGGTCCTTGCTGCTTCACTTCAGAAGGGAGAATGGTGTGGTTCAGTCCCAAAATCTTCTCGGGGGTGGGTCTGTGTTTTGCTCAGCGTGGGCCAAGGGCAGGCAGGAGCCGGGATTTGGCTTTTCCGGAGCTGCTGGGGAATCGCAGACACCTCGGTGGGTGAGCTGGCAGAGATGGCTGAGGGAGATAGGGAGCACAGCCCGGGAGGCCACGGGAGACGGGCGGCTCGGCTGGCCCGGGCTCTTATCGCCGCCGCGGTCTCTGCAGAAGGGCTTTGGGAAACCCACGTGTTGCCAGATCTCAGCGCTGATTATTTTCTTCAAAATAAAAGGCATTATTTTCGTACTGGGAACCTCCACTTCGGCGCTCTCCCTCCTCCCCTCTCCCTGTCTCTCTCCCACACGCACACGTTTTTGCTGCCTTGGGGGATTTTAGCAGCAGCAGCAGCAGCAGGGCTCTGAAAAACAGATTCCTGCAGGAGCGGGGAAAGGGAGATGCTCGCTCGGCGCTGGGCTGTGGGTTAAACTTTCCAGCATTGTGAAAAGAGACCAGAAATAGCGTTACAAAGCCTAAAGTTGGGCTTCGGCCGTTTTGCCTCGCAGGGTCGGTGTCGAACGCCCTGGCAGCGCTGGGAGCTGGCACTTGAGGAGGCTCCGAGGCTGTGGGAGCGTGGCAGGGAGCCGAGCTGCCGGTGGCACCAGAGCTGGCCCCAGAGCGGTGCCACCGCTGCCACCCGGCCCTCGCCGGCGGCCACCGATTGATGGCAGCCCCTTGAGCCGAACCGAGCGAGCCCCGCGCCCGCAGAGCCGGGCAGACATGTGTGTGCGTGTGGGGCTGGATGTTGGTTTTTCCCTGAAACAACTCAAGGCTTTATCAGTCCCATCTCTTTCCCACGGTTTTCTGTTGCCAGTGAGGTCACTGGTCCCTTTAAACTGGGGCTGAGGCCAATGTGCGGCGGGTGGAAGGGGGGCCGCGGGCAGGAGCGGGGGGGACATGAGACGGTTCACACAGACTGTTCCTTTTACAGGAAGACTTGGGATTTCGACCAGCGAGCGGGAGGAGGCGGCGGGGCTCGCAGGGGGGGCCCTGGGAACCGGGGAGCGCCGGCGCGGCCGCGTAATCCGTCACTCCCGGGAGATGGTGGCTCATTAACCCATTAGCCGGGAGGTGGGGACGTGCCGGGAGGGAGCCGGGCAAGGCGAGCCGGGGGTGGGAGAGGCGCAGCGGGCAGGGGAGGAGCCGTGCGGGGCCGGAGCGGCGGAGCGCGGGCAGGGACAGAGACAGAGCGCTGCCCCGAGCACGGCGGGCACGGACGGCACCGGGGCCACGCGTGGGGAAACCTCGGCCAGCCCAGCGGCCTCTCGCCGTGCCAGGATGAAGCGGCTCTGCGAGGAGAGCTCGTCCGACACCGAGTCTGACGGCACCATCGACGTGGGCCGGGAGGAGGAGTACAGGTGAGGGCAGGCTCCGTCCCACGCGGGATTTGGGGTAAAAAAAACCCCAAAACCCCAGGACCGCTCCCCGCGAGCTGCGAGGGGCGGCAGCGCTCGGTGCCTGCCGGGGCATGGCAAGGGAGGGCACCGGGGCTGGCACGGCTGCACTGGGCACGGCACGGAGGGCACCGGGGCTGGCACGGCTGCACTGGGCACGGCACGGGAGGGCACCGGGGCACAGCAAGGAAGGGCACCGCGTCTGGCACGGTTGCACCGGGCACAGCAAGGGAGGGCACCGGGTCTGGCACGGCTGCACCGGGCATGGCAAGGAAAGGCACCAAGACTGGCACGGCTGCACGGAGAGTCCCTCACACTCGGTTAACCCCTCGGGATCGGGCTGGTCCTGCGGGATGACCCCAAAGTGCCTCCCAGGGCTGGTGCTGGCCATGGGGCTGACCCCGCAAGGAAACCCAAGCAGCCATACAAGTGTTAAAGTCCGGAGAATCCCATCAAAGGTGGCTTCTCCTGCCAGGTGGCAGAAGGGCAGTGGGAGCCCGTTCTGGTCTCTGCACCCCGAGATGGGGCAGCCCCCCCAGAGCGGAGGCACCCGCACCCCTGCACTCCTGACAACCCGAGGGCTCCCAGGGAATGTGGAAGAAACGAGAGGTTTTGCATGAGAAAAACGCTTCTGCCGTGCTGATGCATTGGTAAGGCTGCAGCTGGGGCTGTGATGTGTTAGGCAAGGGCTGTCCCGGTGCCCCTGGGCAGTGCAGGCTCTGTCCCATCGCTGCCGAGCTGCAATTTCGGCTTTGCTGTTTGTGAGGCAATGGTGAGGACAGGAGCCGTGCGTGGTTCCCCTGGCGATGCCCTCAGGCTCCCCTGGCACCGGGCACCCCAGGCTGGGTCAGCCCTCCCGGGCTCCGAGGGTGCAGACGGCACAGGGGATGAAGGAAAGGCTCTGTTATTTGTTCCCATCCAAAAATCAGCTGCTTTTGAACTCTTGCTTCAGTAGCCAAGTGTTTCCCCTCCCTCAGCGTCCAGCGAGGCCTTGGATTAATTCATTCCCTCTTGCTCTTTGCTATCCTGAGTGGAGGAACTGCCTGGCTGGTGCCAAGCTCAGCTTCTCATGGGATTCAATTCATGAATCTGCCTCTGATACAGTCGCAGCAGAGTCGGGCACATCTTACACAAAATGTCCTGCAGAAATTCCCTGAGCCCTTACGCGTTTCCAAGTGCATCAATATTTAAGCTGCTTTCCTGCTGCAGCTGAAATTCATCCCACCTCTTCACATCAGTGCAGCACAGAGCCCATAGGTCCCTGAGGAATAAAACACTGGAATTGTCACAATATTTTATTTTCATGACCAGTAGTGATGAACTTTTAATCTCTCTCTGCTGCTGCTAATGTGTTTGCCTTCTCGAGCCAGTGGTGGAACCAGGCTGGCTGTGATTTCGTGATATTTGTATAGGTGGATGTTGTTCCTCATGCCAGGCAAAT
Source organism: Arremon aurantiirostris (assembly GCA_035583995.1). Taxonomy (NCBI): domain Eukaryota; kingdom Metazoa; phylum Chordata; class Aves; order Passeriformes; family Passerellidae; genus Arremon; species Arremon aurantiirostris. The sequence goes on along the minus strand of JAXCLO010000086.1, from coordinate 5,379,861 downwards.
CTATGGCCAAAAGAGCAGTTCCTGCCCTGCTGGGGGCACACCCTGAGTAATGCCAGCCTGCATGGGATGCTGGTGCACCCAGAAAAATCAAACATTTCCAGGTGGGGAGTGAGGAGGAGTGATTAGAGCAGAGAGAGTCTGCCTGCCTGGCTGGGGTTCCCAGTCCATTACCCATCAGTTGGGTGCTTTGGGCAAACCAGTTTCCCTGCAGTGAGGGGATGAGTCATGCCGGGTGTGAGGCTTGGATCGGTGTGTGGAGCAAGTTTAGGCTGCGGGGTCACTGCAGAAGTGCAAGATCTGCTCAGGTCACAGCCAAAGTTGTGCTGTGGGTGATAAAACCAAGCAAAGAGCAATGCAGCAATTTTAATCATTGGAGAATATACTCACACTATGTTTTATGTGGTTCAAATCCACCAGATGTATTTTTAAAATATATTTTGGAGTGAGATGGGTGTTGATATCCACATCACCAAGAGCTCACTGATAGCAAAGCATTCAGACAGCTCTACAAAGAGAGTTTCAAAAATCCCTATTCTTCTTTGGGCGCCTACTTTGCATTTCCAGGTGAATTCAGCACCTACCCCCTGCACCTAAAACACCCTGGTGTTCATACAGAGCCTGTTTTCACACCAAAATTGCTAATTTTCTGGGTGTCTATGTAGCTGGCGACGCGTGTTAGTACTTGTGGAGCCAGCCAGCACCTCTGCCCAGAGAGAGCCCACCCAGCAGACATTCAAATAGGGGACCTGCATGGAGATGAGCAGAGCAGGCAGTAGAAGAACGTGTTATTGTGTAAAACCACTTCTGAAAGCAGCTCGCTTGGGCCTATTTTTAATAGGCTGCGCTGGGTCGGCTGGCTGCAGACAGCACTGTCTGTGCAGGAAAATCTTTAATAGACTCTTATTAAAATGCTTCGTCAAGCTGAAAAGCATTTGGGTTGGGGTGGACCCAAGTGCCCCTTTTCCAGATTTGGGTGTGTGGCACCAGCTCTGCTCCTTGGGGCATGCTGGGCTGGCCGGGGCTGTGTTCACATCCCTGCTCCGAGTGAGTTTGGTAAGGCACAGGGACAGCCCCGAGCCAGCTGCCCTTTGCAGAGGGACAAACCCTGCTTGGGGGAGGTGGGAGGGGGCCCAGCCAGCCTCATCCCCCTCCTCAGCCTCAGGGTTCTTGCTGCAGGGAGTTTCCCATGCCTGGTTATCCGTGGTTATGGAGACTTCACCTCCATGGGTTGAACTTTGCCTCCTTCTGAGTGTCTTGTGCTGACCTTTGGTGCTTTTAGCTGGGTGGTTTGTGGGGCCCTGCTCCTTAGATTGTCCCCATCATGTCCCTCGTCCCCTGAGCAGAGCTGTGAGCCAGCAGGAGGGTCCCTGCTCTGTCACCAGGTGTCCTCTCTGAACAGTTCAGGGGTGTCCGTGAGTTCAGAGCATCCCAGCCCACCCCAAAAATCGCAGTTTGGGAAGCGACTGCTCCGGGAAGCCTCAGAAACCACATCAGTGCCACCACGGGCCTCACCCTGAGGAGCAGCCAGCCCTCCCTGGGTGGGAGCTGGGATCCCAGGGCTCAGATCCCTGCTGCTATCACAGCTCTGAGATGCAAAGCCCTGCAGACAGGGCAGGCTCAGACACGAGAGAGAGACGGGAGGTTCACACATGGAGGAGAAAAGGCCATGACTCCAGAGCTCAGACTGCTGCTTTTCCAGCCCTGTGGAGATGCCATCACAGGCTGGGATGGAGGAATTGTGCCTGGGAGAGGATGGACAGTTTGGTGCAGAAATCTGTCCCAGGCTGGTGGGAGATTTTCAGAGAGGAGCGAGTGGGATTCAAGTGTCTGCTCTGCTCCCCATCCCCAATTCCTGAGCTCTGTGTTGTGGGTAAAAATGAGATGGGAACCACAGAAGACATTTTTTGGGGTGGGGGGGGAGGAAACTGCAGATGGCAAACGTGTGTAGAACATATGTGCAACAGAGGTTGCTCTCCAGCCAGAAATGATCCCCTCTCCTTCCTTTGCAGCCATGTTTCCAGGTCTGTGTCTCCCACCACGACATCTCAGATACAAGCCAGGAAGAAGAGGAGAGGAGTAAGTGTCCTTTATGATGATCAGGGCAGCTGTGTCCCCTGGTCAGGCTGGTCCTGTGTGCACTGGGGTGCTGTTGGCCAGTCCTTACTGTTAAAATCACCTTTACACTGGTCCTGCTCCACCTCCTGCAGAACTCTCCCAAAAAGCCAATTGGCAGAAAATGGGAGAGCAATTTCACCTGGGCTTACCACACCAGCCCACGTTTCTCCACCCAACTCCTGCACCCCAAAACATTGACACACACAGCCCTTCCAAAGCACCTGGAGGGCTTCAGACCTGTGAGCTGTGGCTGTCAGTGACTGTGGTTCCTTCTGTCTCCTTGGGAATCTCCCACAGATCATCGAGAAGCGGCGCCGCGACCGCATCAACAGCAGCCTCTCGGAGCTGCGGCGCCTGGTGCCCACGGCCTTTGAGAAGCAGGTGTGTGTTTGGGTTTGGGGAGCCCCTGGTGCCCCCTGGGACGTGCAGGGTTTGGGGGTACAGCCCCCAGAATGAGGCAGTCTGGAGCAAGGCTTTGCCTTTCTTATCCTCCTCCCTCGCGGGAGTAAGTAGGTGGTGGAAATGGGGTGGTGAAATGATATTAGCAAATATTCAGGAGCCCTGGGGAGGATCAAATCAATCTAGGAAGTGTTTTGCAGATATGAGGAAGCACAGAAATGGGGGTTTTTTTCAATCTGCATCGTGAAGGAGCTCTTTTTTCGGCTCACTTGATGTGAAAAGCAGAGCCCTGGTGGATGCCCTGTGCCGTTCTGAGCACTCCTGGGTTTCAGGGAGGAATTCATTGGTCAGACCCCAGCTCCTGAGAGGCACAAAGCCCTGGACCATAAAATGACAAATGGCTTTTCCTTTCTGCTCCCAACACAGGGGTCTTCCAAGCTGGAGAAGGCAGAAATTCTCCAAATGACAGTGGATCACTTGAAAATGCTTCACGCCACAGGAGGAGCAGGTAAGAGCTGCTCTTAGGAGCACATGGGTGAGGTGAAGGTGCAAACCTGGAAGGAAAATTCCTCACTGGAATTTGGGGAGCTACCTCCAGCCAGCTCTGCCTGCTTCCCAAGGGAAATACCTTTTGAGGGAGGGCAGATGGGCGTTTTCCTACAGATGGGTCAGCACCCCATGAATCCATTTGGGAGTCTGGGGTATGTGGGATGCTGAACCCCCAGCCCCACAGGGACAGCACTGTTGGTGTCACACCCCCTGCTAAAAGCTGTTTTGCCAGAGACTCATTTATTCCTGCTCAGAAATGGAGCCTGCTTCCAGAAAAACCGTATTAAACTTTTTACCTCCTCCCTGGGATACATTTCCTGCGGAGGCTGAATTCTGCATGAGGACTCTGCAAATAAACAAGGCTTTTTTTCCCTTTCTGTTCTTTTTTTTTTTTTTTTTTTTGGTCTGTGTGTCTCTTGGTTGTTATAAGAAGAGAGAGGGAGCCCTGTGCAAAATCCAACAAAGGTCTTATTTGTACTGAGACCTCAGTACAGACCCTCTGTCCTGTTCCAGTTAACAGGATGGAGATCACAGCTCCAGTAAAGAAGCCTCTGGCTTGCTTACCACCCAGTTTTGGCTTGCTGGGGACATTGCTGGCATCCAGGCTTTGGTTCAGGGCTGTAACTTGGTCTGGAACATTTGTTTAGATATTCAGTTTGACTGCACTGCAACAAAGGGCTGCATTGTCACGAGAGACCCCATCAAGCACAGTGGTCCAGCACTTCACTGTGCTGTGACATTCTCTGCTTTATTGCTTATGGTCTCATGAAGCTGCAAGTTGGGAGCAGAAGCCTGAAAGTCAGTGGTTGGTTGGTGATTTCTGTGGCTTTGAGCTTCCTCAGCCCAGCTGCTTTGGTTCTGACACTGCTTTAAAGGGAGTGTAAATTTTGGGAGCCAGGCAGAGGGAAGTGGTGCTCAGCTGTGTGTTGAGGAGACACTGTCCTGAGTGGAATATCCCACTGGCAAAGGCAGCCCAATCTAGCCCACAGCCACATCTCCAGCATCACTGATAGAATCCAATAGGAAAAAACCCTTCCTGACCCAGGCAGAGGGATAAACCCTGCCTGACCCTGGCAGGTTTATCCCTCTGAGATAACCACAGATGCCTCTCTCATCTCACAAACGTCCAGTCCCTTGGGACACCCACTTGGCTGCCTGCTTCAGGAATATCACACGGCAGCAAAGTGCCTCAAGTGAGATACACAGTGCATTAGAGAGGGTACTGAAATCCAAGCGCATTCCTGAGCTCTGCACGGTTTTACTGCCACCCATGTCCTCTCTCTCCAGGCTTGCTGGATGCCCGGGCTCTGGCTGTGGATTACAGGAGCATCGGATTCCGCGAGTGCCTCACTGAAGTTGTCAGGTACCTGGGCATCCTCGAGGGCCAAAACGCTGCCGACCCCATCCGGCTGCGACTCCTGTCCCACCTGAATAACTACGTGGCAGAAATGGAGCCCTCACCCGTGGCCACCTCCCTGCTGCCCATCCAGAGCTGGCCCTGGTCCTTCCTGCACGGCGCCGCCGGGCCAGTGCAGATGCCCAGGAGAGAGGCTGCTCCCGCCGCTCCGCTCGTTCTGACTGCATCTTCCCTGCCCTACCCCAGCCCTGCAGTGAGGCCGGCCCCTCTCCGCCGTGTCCCCGGTGAGATGCTGCCCTCCCGCCGGAGCTTCCTGGCCAGCAGGATGGGCTCCTCCAGCCGGAGGGCCCGCGGTGCCAGCTCGGCCGCAACCGTGCCAGCCGTGCCCAGGATGGCATCGCCAGCGGGAGCGCTGAGAGAGGGCTCGTCCAAGAGCAGCCAGATCGCCACATTCCTCTTCTCCCCGGCCTCTGCAGGCATCCCTGTGCCGCCAGCTTACGCAGTACCTCCCGTCTTGGGCGCTGCCACGCAGGGACCAGGGATCAGGGTTGGGACATCCAGGATCTGCCGCTCCTGGGCGACGGAGATCGGGGCTTTCTGACCCTCCCTCCTCTTCTGGAGACAGGAGTTCTTCAGTGTTCATCACCCTGAGGACAAACTCGGTTGAAAAGGCGTCTTTCCTGCTTTGCAGAAGCCAAGGATCCATAGAGAAAATTCTCTCTGCTCTCGCCTCCCTCCTCGCGCCGCCCTCCTCGCCTCACCATCCTCTCCCTCGTGATGCCTGCAAACGTAAATCACATCCAGTTCCACGCACTTGTCTGCACGAGGCCACGCTCCAGACCCTTCTGGATATACGAGGGAGGGGGCACACACAGATCCCAGCCGCGTTCCTCCTCCAGCAAACCCCTGTGCAGAACCCAGCCTTGCTCTCCTTTGGAAAACAGCCAGCCTTGAAATACTGCCTTTATTTCCCCGGGGACTCGGAGCTGCCAACCAGACTCGCTCGTGCCGATTCCCCGCGATGCATCCCCCAGCTGCAGCACCTAATTTTGGTGTGCTGGGATGGACACAGCTCACAGCCCGTGCCCAGCACTGCTGGCACCCTCAAGGCAGGCTCCAGCCCCCCCAGCTCCCCAGGAGAGCTGGCTGCCTGCTAATCCCCGTGCTTTCCTCTCTGCATTACCAGCTTTTCCCACTTATGTGCCCTTAAGGTGGAGTGAGGCAGTGGCTTAGCAGGGCTCGTTCCCACAGCCCGGCTGAGATTCTGCTGTGGCTGCAGGGCCTGTGTTGGGTTTCCAGCACAAACCGTGCTGGAGCAGCCAGCCAGGCTGCCTGGGCACAGCCCCTGCCCCGCACCGAGGTGTGAAGAGGTGAGACAGAGGATTTCAAAGGGACGCCTGTCACCGAGGGGAAGGCTCTGACTGCCAAAGTGAGAAGAAAATGCCTTTCCCTCTGCCAGCCTCCCTGCTGGAGCTGTCTCTCCTCCACCCCCTGCTGAACAGCTGTGACTGCAAAGGAGGAAGATGGGTTGGAGCAGCCTGAATTTGAAGTGCCTCCCTTGTTCTCCCTGAGCTCAGCATCCCTCACCCTCCCCTCCCACGATGTCTCTGTTTTCTTTCTCCAGCACTATGTTTGGGTCTCACACCTCTCATCCCCCTCCCTGGGCCGGGACCAAAACCCACTGAGGTGTCACTGCACTTGTCCTGAGTCCTGAGAGCTCTCCCTGTGTGCCCCATGATGACTGTCACAGCAGGTCACACCTCTGCTCCTGCAGCTGGCCTCCCCTCCTCTCCTCTTTGGGCAGAAAGAACAGAAGCTTGAAGCTTTCAAGCCACCCTGTCCCATGGTGGCAGGGCAGGGTGTCCCAGTGCTCCCCCTCACCTGAACAGCTCCCTGAATTTGTGCCTTGACTTGCTGGGATACACGTGCAGAATATTCTGGACCCAGCTGCATGCCCAACCTTGCCCATGACGTGGAAAGAGAGAAGAGGTCAGTGCAAAGAAAGGTGAAAAAGAGGGAGAAGATCTCTTTTGAATGAGAGAAGCTCTTCCCATGCCTCAGGTCAGAGGTGCAGCCGGTTGGGCTGTGTGGATGAGCTGTTGTTTTCCTTCCTGCAGATGGTATCTGCCGTGTGCATGTCAATGTATGTATCTGCCATTGTTTGGGAAGTGAGTCCCTCCCAGCTGTTTTGGTGGAAGTCATCGCATTAACACACAGAAATGCCTCTGCTGCTTCTCACCCTTGTCCTCGAGTGCTGGAATAGCCAGGAACAACATATTCCCTTTTAATAAAGTCACAGGAGGGAAATCCTGGTGGGCCCTGGCTGTTCCTGCAGCTGGTTTGTGCACTAGAGCTCACGGCCTCACTTTACACTGTGCAGTGCTCTTAGATTCACGAGCTGTGACATCAGCTAAGGTGTCAAATAAAGTCTTTCAAACCCCTGTCCTGGTTGTGCAATGTAGTGTTGAAGTGAATCCAATCTGCTCGGATCACGGAAGGGATCTGTGAAGGTCATTGGTGAGTAATTTTGTGCCAGGTTTTGATCCCTGAAAAGCTTCAAAAAAAAAGGTGAGATGCAACTTTTAATGTGACATCCCCTCTGATGGTTTTATAGCTCTTGGTCATTCTGGCCCTATACTTTTTACTTGGGGAAAACGAGTCAAAATCAGACGGGTATTCACCAAGGCTTGCCCTGAGATTGGCAATAGAAGAAATAATTTCATTTAATGTCTAAAAAAGTGTCAGGAAGAGATGGGGTCTGGCAGAGCCTTGCAGTCAGACTGAGGGCTCGCCCTGCTCTGCTAACCCTTTGCAGCCAGAACCAGCATAACCCCTGTGGCATCTCGCTGTGGGGAAATGCTTTGGACTAAACAAAGAGCCACAGCTGACAGCCTGTCTCTGTTTTGAGGAAAAGACCAGTAAATGATCCCTCTTCGTGAAAGATGCTTGGGAGAATTTTACTGGGGAATGGTGGGAATTCAACTTCCTTTCCCATAACTCCTCCTCGCTGCAAAATGCCTTTCAAAACCGCCCATAAATCCCTTCCTTAAGTGCTGTGTGGGGAATTGCTGGAAGGGAGCAACTGCAGCTGTGATGGAGTCATGCAGCATCCGTCTGGGAGCGGGGAGAAACTTCAAGAGCAATAATGGGGCTATTGATGAAGGCTGGTCCCATGGTGCCTGGGCTGCCCTGACCCGGCTGGAGGTGATGGTGGGAGCTCAGTGCTCTACTCTGGCCTCGGCCAGAGAGAAGAACCAAAACCAAATTCCCCTCCGTGGGAGGCAGCCACACAAACCGGCCCCGCGGGCTACAGGGCTAAAACAAAACAGAGACAGTGGAAAAAAAAAAAAAAAGAAAATAAAAACCAAAGCCACTTCCTGATCTCTGCGGATCAAACGGGAGCCAGGGTGGGTGGAAGGGCATCGGTTCAGGCCCGTGGGGTTTTCTCCCCACAGCAACACTGTGATTACAGAGCAGTAGCTCAGGACTGCAGCTTCATTTTATTTTGTTTTTTTCCCAGGGTTTTCTTTAGCCTTAACCCTAATACATCCCGGCAGCTTTTGATCTACCCTGCAGGGGAAATCCCCGAACTCTGGGTGCACTCCCTTCATCCTTGTTCTTCAGGCAAAATAAAAATCCTGATGGAGAAGGCTGTGGGAAGGCGTGGGCAGCTCGGTGGCACAGCGGTGTTAAACAAGGCTCCCACCCAACGTGGAACAAAACAGGGTCCTGATGAACGAGCTTGGAGGGGACAGGGACACTCCCAGGCTGTGGGACAGCTGCTGTGCAGCAGGTGCTGCAGGAGCCAGCCCTGCTCTCCCAAATTCCCCTGCATGACAAACATTGCTTATCTCAGCCCTGGGTGAGATGTTCTCCCTCCTCCCTGCTCCTGGAGCAATCCCTCCCTGCCATCTGCTGGCGAAATCCTAAAGCCGAGGAGGAGAAACCCTAAACCGGGGGCAGCATTTGGTGGAAAGCCTGCCATCTGTGCTGAGAATTGGCTGATGTTTCAGGGTGACCATCAAGGACTGAGGCACAGCTCAGACACACGGTGGCACAGCAGCTTGGGAGGCCTCTGGATGATGGATGGGTCACCCACCAGCACCATCCATGGGCATGGATTGGCCAGATAAAGCCATTAACAGATGTCCCCTCTGCTCCAGGCGCTGCTGAAGGTCCTGAGAGAGCCAGCTGGGAGGATCTCAGGTATCTCAGGTCACCAGGAGAAGCTGCACTCGTGTGCTGAGGGCACCAAGAGCAGGGGGTCCCTGGGGCAGTTTTGTACCTACCGCCTGTCAGTCCATGCGGGGAGTGAAAAGGATGGAGCAGGGTACAGGACTGTGGCTGTCTGCACCGAGTCCCCTGGGAGGGAGCACAAATGTCACTGAATATGTTTCAAATCAGAGCCACAGCGGCTGCTGCAGCCAAAGGGCGTTTTATGTGGAAACACGCTCTTTGAGCTGGGCTGTGTTTTGACTTTAGCTGTCAAAGCAGGAGCTGAACGCTTCCACAGCGACATGCCTGTGTCATGTCCCTGGTTTCCCAGTGGAGGAGGTGCCAGCTGTGAGGGACCGAGTACAAAACAGTGGCAGGTGTGATCCCACCAGTGCGGCCTCGCAGCACCCTCAGCTGTTGGGAGAATGATGAGAGCGGGAAGAGGAGGATTTGTGTCATTCGTGTTTTTCAGGACAGAAAATATTGCAAATCACTACAATTTGCTTTGCTATTTTTACCTTTTTTCTGCTGCTCTTCATTATTCTACTGTAGTGGAAGATTATTCCACTGAAGGGGAAGATATCATATCCCATTTTTATGATAACGTTTTATCCTGCTTTTAAAGCAAATTAAAGGCAATTTAACAATTGAAAAGCCACAATGCCCAGCCAACCAGTGTCTACAGACTATCTTAGTCCCCCTTAACAGGACAGCCATGGAGCCTGAAGGTCACTGATGAATCACTGAATCCTGCACGGCCGTGTCCTCACGCTCCGCTGAAGATGCTGGAAATAGATAATTACGGATCTCCCCGGAGCTGATCTCGTGAGCGTGGAGCCACGGGACAGCAGCAGAGGGGGGTGAATCCCTCTCCCTTTCCAGCAGCTTTCTGTTGGGAGCTGTTTGAACCTCATCCTGGGAAGAGGGACTGACAGCTTGATTCCATGGGGAGACATTGGGATAGGGCAGCCCATGGTGGGAGCTGGCACAGCACCAGGGCTGCTGCAGGAACTCACACTAATTTGGGGAAAAATGATGCTCTGAAGAGGAGGAGGAGGTTGTGGGAACAGCTCCTCATCCCGCTGCCAGCGACACCTTCAAAACCAGAGCCTGGAGCAGAGAGAAGAAAGATCCCAGAGGAATTGTTCGCTCTTCCTCTGCCCCATGGCCCCGCTCTCCCCAGAAGGCTTCCCCGGATTTTTTTGTGTTTTATGGTGGGACTGAGCTGCCCTGAGAGACATCTGCACATGTAGGATGGGGTGGGAGGGGAAACAACCCCACAAACTCTTCTGGGGTTTGTTGCTGTGGATCCATCTCCCTACCAGCTGCCCACAGGAGATTGTTCATCCCTAAATATATTGGGATGAAACTTGTGTTTTAGCTTATGGCTGTTGCTCCGTGTTGGGAACATTGAACAGTCTGGCACATTCCTCTGACACCCTTTGGGGATATTTTATAGATTTATGGGATCCCCTGTCAGCCTTGTCTCCTCCAGACCCAGCTCCCACAGCCTCCCCTCATGAGGGTGATGATTCAGACCCCAAACCATCTTTGCGACCTCTGCCGGACCCCCTCATCTCCTTGCCTTTATTGCCCTAAAACTAACAACGCAAGAGACACAATTTCCAACAACGATTAACTTTAATCATTCCCAACGCGGCCCGTTCTCCTGTGGCGCCCCCGAAATGGTGGAAGCCGGGAGAGAGCCAGGAGAGTCCTCCCGCCCGCTGTGGGGCGCTGCGTGCTGCGCGGGGCGCTCCGGCCCGAGCCCGGCCGCCTTCTCTCGGCGGCACCGCGGCCCACTCGCGCCGCCGCGGCGCCTATAAAGGGCCGCCCGCCTCCCGAAACCGCCGCTTCTCCGCCCGCCGCGGCCGCACCGCGTGAGTCGAGGTCGGGACCGGCGCCGCCGAGCCCGCCCCGGGTCGGCGCCGCGGGGTTGGGAGCGCTCGGGGGAGCGCGGCGCGTTTGGAGAGCGCGGCGGCCGCGCCCTGCCCTGCCCGCCCTCAGGCCGCCGCGTGCCGCGCTGGTTTATTTATAATACCTTCAGGCTATCTAGCCGAGCCAGTTTTAAGAGAAATAGTTGTATTAGTGCGTGTTAGAGCTTTGTTTATTTATTTATAGATTTATTTATTTTTTATTTCCTCAGGAAATCAAAGGGCCGCCTCTCTGCAGAATCTGGGCTAAATCGAAGCGAAAGCTAAAGAGACGTTGGGGTTGTAGGAGATTTTTGCCTCAAAGCGCTCGGGAGCCGGCGGATGAATTTTGGCGTCTTATCCTCTCCAGGAGGTTTAACTTTGGGGTGTTTTTGCTCATTTTTCAAGCTTGCACAACCCTCTCAGCTTCTCCGTGTCCTGGTGCCAGCCCCCCTTGTCCCAAGCTTCTACCGGCCGCAGCTTAGCCTTTAATTAAAGAGTTTTGAGTGTTCCCGCAGAATTAATATTTATAAGAAGCTTGCCTTGAGACCCCCAAGTGCAAAACCCCAGCGGTTGAGAGCGCCGAGGGGAAGATGAACACGGCCGCCAGCAGTTACCCCATGGCCTCGCTGTACGTGGGGGACCTGCACCCCGATATCACCGAGGCCATGCTCTACGAGAAGTTCAGCCCCGCTGGCCCCGTGCTGTCCATTCGGGTCTGCAGGGATATGATCACCCGCCGCTCCCTGGGCTACGCCTACGTCAACTTCCAGCAGCCCGCAGATGGTAAGTGACAATTGCAGCCGCATCCATCTCTTTTTTCCCCTTATTTTAACTCATTTTTCCTCACTAATTCACCTAGCTGCCCATTACAACGTTACAGGGTGAGTTGTCTCTTTCTGGTGATTGCAACTGGAATATTTTTTACTGCTTGATGTCTACAAAATGCACTTCTTACTAACATCTCTAATTTTACACAGGCCTGTTTCTTGCACCGATAGTACATTTCAGAGATTTGTGGTTGTTTCTCGCATGAGAAAATAATGCCTGTGGTGTTTCCCTTCATTCTAGGTAGTTTGGGGCTGTTTCTGTGGGGATTTGTGCAGCCAGTCCTAGCAGAGAAAGTTCAGAGTAGGCTAAGTGCTCAGTTAAGTGACTGATCTGTGGCTGCTCCACACACTCCCAGTTTAATAAATTTAATATCTCCTGTTGTTCAAGCAGCTAGAATGTGCCTCCCATTTGGGGAAGTGGCATTCTTGCTTTAAAGTGAAATAAAACACTTTGTTCAATGTGTCGAGAACCAGATTTTCTCATGTGCAGAAGCCACATTTGCTTTACTCTTGCCAGACTCTCTTTTTTCCACACTTTGTTTCCTGCTCAAAGCCAGGTGTTGCAGAGCTGAAGCAGCACATGAAAGATGGGACATGAGAGGTCATTTTGGAACACGTCTTTTCTGGAAGGAAAATGGGTCAGCGTTTTCTGCCCCAGTTTTCAGAGCTCTGCCTGCTGACTGCTGCAAGTTTATTGCTCCGTGCTGGGATTTAACAGCACCTCTGTGTGATAGAGGCATCCAAGTAGAGATAAGAGTGATCTTTTCCCTTGAATTCACAATCAGTTTACATCAGCACAGATTTCAGCAACAAGTAAACTTTGCTTTACATTTTTACAGAGCTTCCATCCTCTCCCAGGGCTTTTCCTTGTGATGCCATTTCCTTGGGCTGATCTGACTGAGCACTTTGAATTCTTTCCCTTGTCATGCTGATTGAAAGCTGACTTGCACCCCACTGCATAATTTCTCATTCATGGCACCAAAACCTGTTTTTTTTTTTTGGGGGCAGTGTCTTAGGCTCTGAACTTATTTTGCAGGATCAGAGAAATAAAAGCAACCAGCAGAAACAAAGCCAGGGAGGAACTCCAGCTTGGATTATATAAATTTTGGGGAGATGGGCTGCAGATATGTAGATAAAGTTCTCTGAAAGCAGAGAAGAGTAATCTCAGAGCGGATCAGTGGCTGCTCCCATGTGCTTTAGCAGAATCACTCTGCACCTGGTACAAATGGGGCTTTCCCAATGTATTCCAAGGTAATCTTTTATGGTAATAGATAGGCAGGAATTTAGGGGGAGGCTGCACCATTCTGGACTGCTGGGGAGGCAGCAGACATTTTAGGAAGCTCCTGGGCTTGGAGTGATACTTGGAGCTGGTGGCTGGTGTCTTGTTACTGGTAGGTCTTAGAAGGTCAAGTGGTTTCAACCTAATAATTGAGTGAATATTGGGACAGGGAAATAGTCAAACTCCTCCTGCCCTCGTGAAGAAATGTGAATTTTTGAATTTCTTCTGTCAAACTGCAGCATAAATAAAAAACCCCAGCTGCTGCCCTCCATATAATGCAGTAGGGCAGATAGTTGTGATCTCTCCAAAACAAACTTGACTATGAAGAACATAATTTTCGTTGTAAAATGCAGAAATTTGGACTGTTTTCAAGGTGCCGCTTGCCTGCATGAGGCTTCCTGAGAGGAGGAGGGGTTCTGTGTTTTCTTCCAGGAATGCATAATCAGAAATGCACTTGGCTTCATCCCACTAAATCTGAGAAAAGCTGAGGGGGGAGCACTGTAGGATCTGATGGGATTTAGGGTTGAGAGTAGGTGCTTACAGTAATCAGGAGCTTTTGTGCTCTACTGACTTCTTGTGGACACGTGGTGTGTTTGAACTCTAGTAGGTGTTAAAAAGGTTGATAAATAACCTTGCATTTCCCTGGCACCTTTTGTGGAAGGGTGGGGGCTTTGTAAATCTGAAGAAAGCAACGTTTTAACTTGATTTTGGTGTGTTCTAAAGCAGGGCTCTCCCACTGTGTCCACAGAGCAAATCAAGCAGCCAGAACTCTTCCCCATTTCAGGGCCATGAGGAGCTCGCTGTCGCATGCTCTGCACTTCCAGTGTCCAAACTGGGCCAAAACTTGTGTTAATTTTTACAGTTTTTTAGGTGCTGGAGTGATGCTGGACAGGCATTGTCTAACTGGGAGCAGTCTGCTGCAGAGAGGTTATTTTTAGGGAAAATGAGCTCTGCTGGTTCTGATTGCAGCTCCTTGCTGTAGTAACCAGGGAGTGCTGAATTCTGAGCCTGTCATCCTGTGATAGGCAGGGTGAGGAAACGCTTCAGAGTTCTGGCTACTTCAGGCTCAGCAGTTGTTAATATTTATTCTTTTTGGCTGTGCAGAAGGGAAAGAAAACAAACTCAACAACAAGCTGAATTTCTCTTTTCATGTGTTGCATGGAATTGAATTCCAAACATTGACAGTCACAAAAAGACAGCTCAGGGCAGTGAAGCAGAGAAACTTCAGTTTGGCTGCAGAGATAAGGTGTTCTGAAAGTGCAGGAAAAACAGAATGTTTCCCAAGCTGAGGAGGATCCCAGGGCTGGAAATAGATCTGTTTCCGCAGGAAAGTATAAATAAACTTGTTTGTTCTCCTCCTTTGAGACAGTGTAAAGGAGGAGCTATGTAAGGCAAATTGTGAAGTTTAAAGGGAAGAGTTGGCACTGCCACAGGCTTCTCATTTTGTTGTAACCTCAGTGATTGAGGAATTTAATTCTTTTGAATATGCACCATCTCGTTTTTTAAAAAATGTGTCTAAATTTGCTCTGTGTTCTTTCCTTGTCAGGACTTTTTTGTTCAGTGACCTAAGTGAGAGCCTGGAGGTTTGGGGAGAATAAAACTCCTTGTGTGGAGTTTTGGTTGAATCTTGGGGTGTGAGGTTGGTTATTGATCTTCATGCTGATCAACCACAGCCACTAATTCCAGCATTGTGTTAACTCTGCATTACAAGGGAGGTTAATTGCTCTTGGGGCCTGAGGCAAACTGCAGTGAGTATTCAGGTGCTCTCCTTATCAGAAAAGGAATGAAAATCAAACCTGAAAGGGGCTGTGTGAGTGTTTTATGTTCTGGATGAGCCGCAGTTGAGTCTGCTGGAAGGATGACAGGAACCAGTGGGAGAGAAACAGATACAGGAACTGAAATGGCTGAAGCTTTGTGGCTTAAATAGCAGAAAATGAGAAGGTGTTTGCTCAGATGAAGGAAATGAATCAGATGTGCTTGGTGTGAGTCATTCGCGGAGCTCTTGCAGATCCTTCTCAGGTTTTCTGAGGTCCTGGTGTTCCATCTCCACCTGTGGGTGTGGCACAGATCCCTCGGGGAATCCTTGTAGGGCTTTCACAGCTCGCCACGAGTGTCTGGCTGTAATAATAGAGTGGAACAGTAGCAACCTGTTGGAAGAGCGGTGCAATAGTATCTGCTCGGGGAGAACCAGGAGGAACTTCCTGACTGCTCTGGAGCTGGGTGCTGCCTGTGGAACCATCACATCCCCCTGCTTGGTCTGCTGTCACCTTCCAGCAGCAGCCTGTTCCTGCTGCAAATGGTGTTATCCACCCAGTTTGTGCCCTTGCCAGCACATGCTTCTGCAGGACCTCTGCCTGCTATAAATAAACACTGCCAAATTTGACGAGCTGCACCGGCTCTCCTGCTGAGCTGCCTACACCAGGAAAGGACTGCAGGGAGAACCTGGCTTGCATGGACTTGGAGCAGCAGCTGAGGAATCGTTTTAGCCTGGCAGCTAATTGCATTTAACACCTTGGACTAAGCAGAGCTGTTGGGAGTCCTTAAATTATATATTTTTTTTCAAGCAGAGCTTGTTTCCAGCTGGATTTGTGTGAGGGGAGAACAGTGATGGTCCCACTTCAATTTAAAAAGCAGCAAGAGCAAAAAAACACATTTCAAAGCACATGACAAATTCTGAGAAACTTCCATGCAGTTAGTGGAGGCTGGATTGGGGGTAGGGAGTGCAGGCTTTGGTGGGCAGTGTTCTATTGGAATTCCTGGAGGTACTTTTGGGACATGCTGAGTTGTTAATCAGGCTGCACGAGCCAAGTCACGTGCAAGGTGTTCAGATTGGGTTTTTTTCCCTTGAATTTTCTGTTCCTGAAATCTAATCAGCAAATACCACAGGGTGAAGGTGGCCTGGGACAACTCAGCCAAACAAATATGGAAAACTTGGGTTCTGCCCTGTTAATTTTCCCTGATTTTAATGCGTGTCTTTCCATCTCTTTGCCTGCTCCATGCTGGGAATTAAGACTCTTTCTTTCTTCTCTGCTCGCTCCATGCTGGGAGTGTTTTCTGGCACAGAACAGTGCAAGCATCTCAATTTTATGAACAAGATCCTGATGTGTGTACGTAATGATCCTTTTAATACACCAGTAGGCAGCAGAAATAGCCTCGTGGAGGGGGGTTTCAGTGCAGGTTGGAATGACAGTGCTGGTGTTTGAGAGCTCAGATAAACACTTCCCTGTTAATCAGATGGGGTGTACAGACCTTTTTCCCCCCAGAATTTTCTCAACTCTCTTGTCATCTATAGCTTGAGCAACTTGGGAATCATTTTTTGGCCACATGAGTTATGTAGAGGCTGACTCATGTCCTCACAGCCAGCCATGTGTTCGTGCACATTTTCCCTGACCTAACAGGGAGATGATCCTTCTCTCTGAATAGAAATGAGGATGGGGAGATGTGAGCTTCATAAAAAGCAAAACGGCCACAGAGTCACTCCTTTTACTTCATTTTTTTACCAGAGTTTCCTGTTCTTTTCCTTCTTTGAGTGGAGTAATTTACCTTTATAATAATTCAGAATATGGCTAATAAACCAGGCAGTTTAATATCAATTTTGCTGTGATGGTGAATATATTGCCATAATGTAAATTTAAAGTCTGTGAAACCTTTAGTGACTGTGCTGCAAAAACTTCCCTTGAAACATTGAATTAAAAGTCATTGATCACCTCTGATAATAACCCAGATGAGCTGAGTAAAATTCAGAGAAAAGAATCACCCACCCACTGGAAACCTTTATTTTCTAACCAACCACAGAAAATCTGTTCTTGGCTTCTCTTGCAGCTGAGCGAGCTCTCGATACGATGAACTTTGATGTGATCAAAGGGAAACCCATTCGCATCATGTGGTCTCAGAGGGACCCTTCCCTGAGGAAGTCAGGGGTTGGCAATGTCTTCATCAAGAACCTGGACAAATCCATTGATAACAAGGCACTTTACGACACATTCTCAGCGTTTGGAAACATTTTGTCCTGCAAGGTGAGATGTGGTTACATTGTCCAGTTCTTTTAGGGTGGGGGCATGATCAGAGATTTGAGTGTAGGTGGTGAAAGGGACACAAGTGTAAGGAGCAGAATCACAGAATATTCTGAGTTGGGACACACAAAGCTCATCAAGTCCAACCCTTGAAATGAACAGTGATCAAACCTGTGGCCTTGATGTTAAAACAGAATCTCTGAAAGGTGGAGTTGACCAAAAGCTGAAATTAGATCAGATTTTGTCATGAAGTGCAGGAATTTGAGGTTCAGGAGCAGACCCTTGTCAGGCGTGATGGGGTTCGCAGGGGTCTTAGGATGAGGGAAGAGATGAGGATCTGACTCCATGTTTCAGAAGGCTTGATTTATTCTTTTATGATATATATTATATTAAAACTATACCGAAAGAATAGAAGAAAAGATTTCATCAGAAGGCTGGCTAAGAATAGAAAAAGAAAGAATGATAACAAAAGCTTCTGTGTCGGACACAGAGTCCGAGCCAGCTGACTGTGATTGGCCATTAATTAGAAACAACCCCATGAGACCAATCACAGATGCACCTGTTGCATTCCACAGCAGCAGATAATTATTGATTTCATTTTGTTTCTGAGGCCTCTCAGCTTCTCAGGATAAAGGATTTTTCATAAATATGTCTGTGGCAACCAACCAGGTGCAGGAGGGGAGGTCCCAAGTGACAAAGGACACCTGGATGTCCCAATGTCCCCTCAGGGGCAGAGGGCATCCTTTGAATCTGCCCAATCACTCAATTCTGGAATTCCGGCATTGACAGGGAAAGGAGAGGTGACTGACACACCTGGCAGGGAATATCAGTGGAGGGACCCGAGGTTCTGGGATAAACCCTGAAATCCCAACACAGCACTTTTTGGAAGGGGTTCCTGCAGCTGGAAGGAGTTAAAGCCGGGCTGGGATCGCTGTCAGCAGCCGGCGGTGTTGGGAAGAGCAGAGTTACCAAAATACATTTCAGCCTGGGGCTGCAGGAACAATGCCTGCATTGTGGCGCCGGCACAGCGCTTGGCACCCACATAAGGCACAGAAAATCAGGTTTTGTTGATCAGGAAGTGATGGAATCCACTCAAAGGTTATTGTTTGAGGGCCTTTTGAAGGCAAGTCCAGCCCTTTGGGGCAGCGGTGTTACCTTTCCTACCCAAAGCCAACCTGGTGACCTCCCAGCAACCCATCCCAAAATCTGCCACTGATTTTTAATAATTCTGGGGAACTGCCACAAAGTTTTAGGGTTGGACTTTCTGAGCTTTTTTCCTCTCCATCCTGCACCTACTCCAACAGAAATCTGCAAAACTCAGGGTCTGACTAAAGAAAGAAACTCCTGGGCCTGGTTTAAACACTGAGATTTAATTATTAGCACATTAAAATTTGAGATTTATTTTCGTTCCTGTAAGGATTTAGGACAAAACAGAAATCTGCAAAACTCAGGGTCTGGTAAGGACAGAAACTCCTGGGCCTGGCTTAAACACTGAGATTTAATTATTAGAACATTAAAATTTGAGATTTATTTTAATTCCTATGAGGATTTAGGACACACTGAAGTTGTTTTCTTTAGATTTTCTTGCCAGGCAAGGGGGGACATGGATTGACTTTGCCTTTTCTAATGAAACTCATTGATTCTGAAATGATCACTCGATATCAGGAGCTGTGCCATTCAAACATCAACAACAGCAAAAAAGAGGTGAAATTACAGGAGTGGGGAGCTCGAATAATAGAAATGTGAAAAGGCTTTTAAAATTCTTCAAAGGTGATTATGTCCTCCACACTTTGCTGATTTTTTTAAGTGCCTTTTATTTTTTAAGTGCCTTTTATTTTTTTATTTGAAGCACTTCCCTTATAAATTACACACTTAAAAACCTGCTGATGTTGCCTCCAATACTTACAAAAACATCAATTTTTTGGCTTTCTTTTCCCCATTCCTCATTTTATCTCGGTTTTCCTTGGACAGATGATTTCAGGCAATAATTTCTTCTTTTTAACCTCAGGAACTCAGCAGATTAACTGAGTTAAAATTTAAAATTACTGGGGCACAATGCAGAGCCTGCAGAAATCCTCAGTTTGTTTTGCAACAGAAAGTTTATTTTCTGTAATTTTAATTAACTTCCCACCTGGCATTTCTAATTTGAAGCCAGGTTCAGCAGGGAGCTGTGAAATTTCACCCACTTGTCCAAAATTCTCACACTTTTTATTGGAATTATTCAGGCCAGAGCCATTTGGAAGTCACTGGGAATTTATATTTTTTTTTGGAAGAAATTCTATGGTAACCTAAAGGAAAGCAGCAACAGGCAAAGACCTCCCCACCTCTATTTTGAGCAGAGGATAAAATGCACCCAAAAATAAATAGATTTGTCAACATCAAGCTGCAGAATAGGAGATTGAGTTACTCCAGCCCCCTCAGGACTTTAATAATCCTGCTTTTCCTGGAGAGCGTTGCAGGGAAGAAACTTCTCCATTAGCAAAATCAAATTGATTTTATTTCTATTTCACCCCATCCATCCATCTGGGGATTTCAGGCTGCAGATGATGGGAAAACTCACCCTGATCTTGGTGAACCAGCCAACAATAGAAGTTCTGTGTTTGTGTCAACATCCCAGAGACAAAAATAGGGGAAAACTCAGAGAAGCATAAATGTGTTCATATCCCGAGCAGTCTCCACAAAGAATACTTTGTGCAGGCTTTTTATTGTTGTTGGAGCCTTTTATTTTTTTTTTTGCCTCTTTCCCAGAAGCATCAGCAGTTCCTTAGGCATGTAATTTATGAGAGGCTAAAATCTAAATTATGCATCAAAAAAAGGGAGAGATGCAACTTGAGGGTAATAACACATTGCAAAAATAACTTCAAATGCGTCGTTCAGCCTATAGCAGTGCCCAGCCCGAGAAGTAAAAATTCCTCTTCCTTACATAAAAAAACTCTTGTGGAGATTTTTATTTTTAAATCTGACAGCAGCAGAGCTGGATCCTGAATCCACTGGGAGGGGTGATCCTTCAGAAATGCACTGAGCGTTATTAAATAATGCAGGAAATTGTGTTTCAAACTGAAAAGTTTCTCTTTTTTTTTGGTTTAACAGACAGAAAATCTCTGCCACAGCCCAGGGCTGGTGTTTGTACAAATAAAAGTCCCTTGAGAAGTCTGAGATCCCTTTTTGGCCTCCCTGAGCTCTACACCAGCCTAGAGCAGGGATGGACCTTCCCCTGAATTTCACTGCACTTAGGGGTGGCTCATCTCTCCTTAATAATTTTGAACCCAAAAATTTATAAAATTATTATATTTTACATATAATTTTATATTATTCATTATAAAATAGTAAATAATTAAAACTATTTAAAAAATAATAAACAATATGTATTATAATATATATTATAACAATAAATAATAGAAATTATTTAAATTATATAAATAAATATATATTAATAATAAATACAGATAATATATATTTATATTATAAACATATAAAGGTATAAAAATAAATGTATAAAATAGATATACATAAATATACATAAATATACATAAATATACATAAATATATAAATATAAAATATATAAATATAAATAATAAATATGTAAATAACATAATGGAATATAATGTAATGTAATATAATATAATGTAATGCAATGTAATGTAATGTAATATAATGTATTATAATATAATGTAATGTAATGTAATGTAATATAATATAATATTACTATAAATTGTATAAATAAATAATATAGATTATTCTTATCAAAATTATTATAAATAGATTATTATAAATTTATTGTTATAGAAACCTTATTTTAAGTTTTAAAACTTATTTAAAACTTATTATTAACAACCTAATTATTTTAAATTATTTAATAAAAATATTTTTTACAAAAGGTATTTAGTTGAAAATCAAGAAATTGTGAATCAGACCCACCCTGGGGAGTGCAGGGACCAAGGTGGGAATCATTTACCTCTCACAATTATTTCTTTTCTGCCTGCTTGTATTAATTAGAGAGGTTTGCACTGTGATTTTTGTGAAGGAGCCGTGGGATCACCCATGGCAGGAATTGGCAGTGCCAGGGGGAATCTGTGGGTTAAACATGCAGCAAAAAAGGATGGGGCAGGGAAAAGGGAGAAATTTCACATAAATTGAGGTGAAATTCAGGTCTGGGTTGCATTTCACTCTTTTTTCAGCCCATGAATCATCTGAGCTCTTAAAAAAGTGCCCTGGGGCTGGGGAAAGGCTGGGACAGGTCCCTGGTCAGAGGGGACAATGAGGGAACAATCCCTGACTCCACTGCTGGGCTCTGGGGTGGTTTCCTCTCAGAATTCCCTCCAGGAAAAATCTCTGTCCTTGCTGGAGCAGGAGGGTTTTGAGCTGTGCCAGAAAAGGAAGGGATTCGGCTTGAAATGGCACCAGGAGAGGGGAAAATGGGGAAATCTGGGCATAACCGTGATAAAAAGGAAAGGGATTCAGCCTGAAATGGCACCAGGAAGGGGGAAAATGGGGAAATCTGGGCATAACCCAGCCACAAAGGAAGGGATTGAACCTGAAATGGCACCAGGAAAGGGGAAATGGGGAAATCTGGGCATAAGCCAGATAAAAAGAAAAGGATTCAGCCTGAAAAGGCACCAGAAAAGGGGGAAAATGGGGAAATCGGGGCATAAGCCAGATAAAAGGAGGGATCCAGCCTGAAATGGAAGGGAAAATGGGAAAATCTGGGCACAACCCAAGGAAAAAGAAAGGAATTCAGCCTGAAATACCACGAGGAAAGGGAAAATGGGGCAATCTTGGCAAAAGCCAGATAAAAGGAAAGGGATTCAGCATGAAATGCCACAAGGAAAGGGAAAATGGGAAAATCTGGGCATAACCCTGATAAAAAGGAAGGGATTGAACCTGAAATGGCACCAGAAAAGGGAAAATGTGGGCACAGCCCAGGGGTGACACAAAGCCACCCTCGCTGTTGGCCCACTGTGAGCAGCTGGCACCCAAAACAAAAAGCAGATTCTGCTCTGGGGGCCCAGATGGAGCCAGTGCAGCTCGTGGGGATCCAGCAGAGCTCCTGGGGATTGTTGCCAGCAGAAATGCAGAGCTCACACTCTGCAGCTCCCCTCAGCTGTCCTGGTAAACCCAAAAATAAAATCCCTTTTTTGTTTTTGGAAGTGCTGGGTACAGAAAAACAGCAATAAGGAGAGTGATAACTCTGGGAGATGACCTTGCACATGCAATTTCTTCTCTCAGCTTTTAATTCCTCAGCAGGGCTGTGCTGGAAATGAAAGCCTTGACTGTCACAGCGAGCAAATTTTTATCCTTCACCAATATCAGGGTTCCTGTTAAATGTCAGGGCCAGGGAAATAAATTTTTCCTTCTCTCCTTCTCCTCCTGGGGGGATGTTTGCAGCTCCCAGTTGTTGAAATAGCACCAGAATATGTGATCACACTGTCAGGAGATCCAACAATAATCTCTGATTAAAAAGGAAGAATGAGGAGAGTAAGAGCTGCTGGCAGCATTGCTAAATGCTGATCAGCGCTGTAAGACAGCCTTTGATTTTTTAAATTAATTATACATTCCCTCATACTTTGTACTGCTGTAGATTTAATTGGACTCCTTATTTTTAGGCAACTCCAGCGAGAGGAAGATGGGATGCAGCTTTCAGCAGCTCAGCTCCAGCCTAATTCTGCCTCATTCAATGCCACTGGGAGCAAAATTAGGCTGATGCTGAGCTGCTGTGAAAGGCTCTGTGCAGCTCTGCACGTTCACCTGCCTGGGTGGAGGCAATTCCACAGGAATCCAGGCAGGGCTGGGCCAAAAAAATCCCCAAACCCCCGAATGGCACCAAGGTCTGCGTGCTACCCACAGGATTTGCCCTGATCATTCACTTCAGCCTCACCCCACGGGGTTTATTTGTGCCTTGTTTGCCAAATAAACTGCAGAATAAAGAGGATTGCACTGCGAAAAGAGAGGCCTCACTGCACAGAAAAGGTTGAAAGGTGTCCAAGGCCAGGCTGGATGGGGCCTGGAGCACCTTGAGACAGTGGTCAGGGCAGGGGATGAATTAAATTATTTTTAAGGTCCTTCCCAACCCAAACCATTCTGTGATTCCATGACTAAGGCAAACCTTGCTGTATCAGCCCCTGAGGTTTACTGCAAAGAATTCCTCTTTGACTTTGGGGGCACCAAACCCCCAAACGGCACCGAGGTCTGTGTGCTACCACAGAATTTGCCCTGATCATTCACTTCAGCCTCACCCCATGGGATTTATTTATGCCTTGTTTGCCAAGGTGCTTTGCTGAAAGCAGGAAATGTTAAGCTGCAGAACAAAGAAGATTGCACTGAGAAAACAGAGGCCTCACTGCACAGAAAATGCTAAAAGGTGTCCAAGGCCAGGCTGGAGCACCCTGGGACAGTGCAAGGTGTCCCTGCCATGGGAGGGGATGAATTAAATTATTTTTATTAAATTATTTTTATTTCATTAAATTATTTTTAAGGTCCTTCCCAACCCAAACCACTCTGTGATTCCATGACTCTGTCACTTACCAGCCCCTAAGATTTACTGCAAAGAATTCCTCTCAGCTGACAGATTCTCATTTCTCGCCTGTTTTTCACGAGGCAGCTCTCAAAAATTTACCAAAAGGGAACTCACACGAGTCTGGGTCCCTCCCCATGACCACAGGAGCCTGCAGAGCAAAGCAACCTTTAAAAACCAAGAGAGCTTTGCAACCAACCTTTGCAAGCAGCTGCCACTCATTTTATTGAAACATTTTTCTTGTCCCAGCTCCCAGGAGCCCTCTCTGACAGGTGGAGGGAGGGAAGCACAGATATTATTTTGAAGTAGTAGATATTTTATTATTATTATTATTTTATTTTATTTTATTTTATTTTATTTTACTTATTATTTTATTTTATTTTATTTTTTATTTTACTTATTTTTTATTTTATTTTATTTTGGTTTATTTTATTTTACTTATTTATTTAGTATTTTATATTATTTTCTTTTATTTCATTTTGTTTTGTTTTATTTTACTTATTTATTATTTTATTTTGTTTTATTTTATTTTCTTTTATTTATTATTTTGTTTTGTTTGTTTTATTTAACTTATTTATTATTTTATTTTTTAATTTTGTTTCATTTTACTTGTTTATTTATTTTTATTTTTTAATTTTTTAAATTTTATTTTTTATTATTTTATTTATTTATTTATTTATTATTTTGAACACTGCCAGGTGTTCTCCTCCTTCCTGATGCTGCTGTGAGTGCCTGCAATTCTCCCTGGATCAGTGATTCCCTCCCAGGGCACGCTGCCTCCTCAGCAGGATGGAAAGAGAGGCTGCACCAGATGGGAAAAGAGGCTCCTTGTGTGTTTAGGAAAGAAAATCTTCACTTCTCAGGCTGCTTTCTAGATATCAGAAACCCAGAGGAGATGGGGCTCAGCTCTCAGTTGTAAAAGGGGTTTTTTGGGTTTTTTTTGCTTTTTTTTTCACTTTTTTTTTCCCCCATGAATAATTTTAGCAGCACACCCCCACAGCAGCAGCGCTCGCCGGTGTGCGGGGGAGAGCTGAGCTCTGGAAATGAGGTGCTGCTCATGGGGGGGGTGTGTCTGCCTGTCTGCCTGCCTGTCTGTCTGTCTGTCTGTCTGGCAGTACCTGCCTGCAGAGCTCAGCCTGCACAACGAGGGCTCCGAGGCGAGCATCCATCCCACACGGCCCTGGCACGGCAGGAAATGTGTCCCCAGTGCTGGGATGAGGTGTGAGATGTGGGAAAGGAGGGAAAAAATAAAATAACATGGGAAAAGCCACTTCATGCTCAGGCAGCACAGCTCAGCTCGTGGGCAAAGGTCTGGAGTGAAGGGAAACCCCAAATCTGTCACTATTTAGGGACCCAAGTGTAGCCGTGATATTTACTGAAAAATCCTTTCCTTAGGATTTTTCTTCCTGAGAAGCTGGGAGGCCTCAGGAACAAAATGTGAACAATGGTTATCTGCTGCTGTGGAATGCAACAGGTGCATCTGTGATTAGCCCACGTTGGATGTTTCTAATTAATGGTCAATCACAGCCCAGCTGGCTTGGACTCTCTGTCTGAGCCACAACCCTTTGTCATAATTCCTTCTTATTCTATTCTTAGCCAGCCTTCTGATGAAATCCTTTCTTCTAATCTTTTAGTATAGTTTTAATATAATATATATCATAAAATAATAAATCAGCCTTCTGAAACATGGAGTCAGATCCTCCTCATCCTCAGACCCCTGTGAACACCATCACACCCAAGCAATCCCAGAACACCCATGGAAATTCTGGCCAAGGAGGTGAAGGACAGGCCAGGTTGTGTCTCTGAGCTCACACACAAGTTTTAATCAGGAAAAATTAATGAGGGTTCTGCCCTTATCTGTCCCCACCCCATTTCACACCTCTTACATGTCAAAAATTAAAATTATAATGGTGAGAGGAAGGGGAAAAGGAGATTTCATTAGATTGTAGTGCAGCCACATTTCTCCTCACAGAGAGATTGGTAGAAAATATAGCAGTGTGTAGATCTGTAGATTTATAGATTTTAGTGATTATTCTGTCTATAGTGTTGTCTGGCACTGTTTACATTGTAGAGGAAGAACAGAGAATATTTATCTCATGGCACACTGTTCAGATAGCAGAAATGTATTTTTGAACTATAGAAATTCTAGGCAGAGAGGATTAAGAGAGTATTGTTTGATGAGAATTGAATAACATTCTTTGATAGTTCAGGCAGAAAGGACTTCAGGAAGTCCCTGGCTGATAACAGCCATGATACCAGATTACTGAGGGGTTTATCCAGCCTGAATGGACATATGCAAGGCACAATTCTTCCCAAGAATATTTCTGAGATTCACATTCTCTGAACCTCAGAGAAAGGAAAAACAATTGTTGTGCCTGTGTTTGTTGAAAAGCAGAATGCAATATGGAAATTGTTTACCCACAGTGATGGTGTTTGGTTTCCTTGGCCTATTAGGGCCAAGCATGTAGCCCCACATTTCTCTTCACAGAGAAAAGCGAGTCACAATTAATTCGTCCCAAGAAAATTTCTGAGATTCACATTCTCTGAACCTCAGAGAAAGGAAAAACAATTCTTATCTTATTTGCTGTGCCTGTGTTTGTGCAAAAGTAGAATGCAATATGGAGATTGTTCACCTACAGTGATGGTGTTTTGGTTCCTTGGCCTGTCAGGGCCAGATGTGCAGCCCCACATTTCTCCTCACAGAGAAAAGCAAGGCACAATTCTTCCCAAGAATATTTCTGAGATTCACATTCTCTGAACCTCAGAGAAAGAAAAAACAATTGTTGTGCCTGTGTTTGTGCCAAAGTAGAATGCAATATGGAGATTGTTCACCCACAGTGATGGTGTTTGGTTTCCTTGGCCTATCAGGCCCCACATTTCTCTTCACAGAGAAAAGCGAGTCACAAATCTTCCCAAGATGTGTCAGAAAGTCTCTTTTCCCAGCCCAGACGCTGAAGAAGGAGTCAGGGCTCTTCATTTCTCGTTCTCAAGGTTGTTTCTTGTTCCTTATCTATAAAATTCTTTCTCTGTCCAGCCGAGGTCAGCTCAGCAGGTCAGAAGGAGGCACTCTGCCTGTCCCAGGGCTGTGTTATCTTTTTATACTAAAAACTACCTGTACAATGTTTACAATTACTTCCCAATACCTATCACCTATGTTAGACAGTGAGCTT
>JAXCLO010000086.1:5336426-5346546 GCA_035583995.1 Arremon aurantiirostris | reverse complement strand
CTCCTGAGAAGCTGAGAAGCTTCAGCTTCTCCATGTTTTGCTGCTTTGGAATGTGATTTGGAGAATTGTTTACCCAGTTTTACTTGATGACCAATGACAGCCACCTGTGTTGAGGCTGTGAGCAGTCCCAAGATTTTATTATCATTCCATTCCTTTTCCTTGCTAGCTTTCTGATGAAATCTTTTCTTCTATTCTTTTAGTATAGTTTTAATATATAATTTTCTTTTAATATAATATATATCATAATAAATCAGCCTTCTGAAACATGGAATCAAGATTCTCACCTCTTCCCTCATCCTGGGACCCCTGTGAACACCGCCACAGATAGCAGCAGCCTTGAATTATAATTATTATAATCTACATTGGGCAGATTTTTGTGCCACATTCAGACCCTTGTGTCTCACCAAATGCATCGTTCCCTCTCCATCCACTTTATCTGCAGTATTACATAAAGGAAAAACAATTTCAAAGCTGCTTTTCCTGCTTGATTTTAAACGAGGGGTGTCACAGCATGACTGTGAAAGGCAGGAGCAAGCAAATAGGTTTATCTCCATACAAACAGCTTTGCAGCTAAAAATAGCTGAGCATCTTTCACACTTGCAAGTGTTTCTGAGCATAATTAATTTCCAGTTTCTGTGGATTTTGATACCCAGCCGCGTTCTGTGGGATGTGGGGTTAGGGCTCGGGGAGCAGCTCCTGACTCAGCCCTAACTGTGCATTTTCTGACCCCAGGGATGGTGTCCATGGCAAACTCGGGCCCAAACACCAACGGCTCCCAGTTCTTCATCACCTGTGACAAGACAGACTGGCTGGACGGGAAGCACGTGGTGTTCGGGGAGGTGACGGAGGGCATGGACGTGGTCAGGGAGATCGAGGTGGGTGAGGGCAGGGGGCAGCTGGGGGCAGAGCCCACCCCCTTCCTGCCATGAGGAGTCACCCCTGGAGCTGCTGCTGCTGTTTTCCCCAAGGCTCAGGGCACCAAGGATGGGAAGCCAAAGCAGAAGGTGATCATCTCCGACTGCGGGGAGTGCGCCTGAGCTCCGTGCTTGGAGGGAGCCTGGCCTGGAGGAGAAACAGGGAACCAGCAGGGATGGGGCACCCCAGGGACCCCCCAGCACTGCCCATCCTGCAGCTTCCATAGGAATTCCCCTGCCAAGGGGGTTGGATTTATCCTTCCTGGCATAAATCCCAAATCCCTTCCCAGCCTGCGCTGCCCGAGCTGGGCTGGGCTGGTCCTGCTGCCGTGTTCTGGAAAAAAATTTATGTTTATGGTAAAAATAAAACCTGGTTTTGAAAATACTGAGGGCCTGGCTGCTGAATTCTCTCTGTGAGAGGCTAGTCTTTGAGCAAAGATTTTATTTTTATTTTTTTGTATTTGCATTCATCTTCATTAATCCTGTGCCTAAATCCTGGCTCCAGGGGAAGGTACCTGTGCCAGGGAGAGCAGAGCAGAGCTGAACCTCTGGTGTTTGTTGCATCTCTTGGAGGTGTTTTTGGCCCTGTAGTGTCCTTTTCCAGCAGCAGAGGGAGGCAGGTCCCTGGCTGGTGTCTGTCCTGCTGGTCCAGCTCCATCCCCATCCCCAAGGAGGGTGTTCACTGGGAGAACACCAGGAAATGAAGGAGCCCTTTGAGTGGTGAAAAATAAAAAAAAAACCCAGAGCGATGAGGCTGTAGGAAGGGATTTCCAGCCTGCAGAATGGGATAAACCACATGGATTTGTAGTTCCTGTGGTGGGCAGCCCTGGCTTTGCACTTATGGATTGATAGATTTTGAGTTTTCCTGTGAAATTATGGAAGGGGTGTTTGGTTCTGAGCTTGTGCAGGCATTGGCAGGAGGCTGCTGAGAAGGAGAGGAAGAGCTGATGTTCAGATTTTAGGGGTCTTTGGAAGTGCTTTGCCATTGGGGATTTTGGGGTTGCCCAGCCCAGCCCCTCACAAATCATGGTGTTGTTTTTCCATAAAAAACCAGCTTTTCACTGCCTGGTTTCCTAGGTTGGCTGGAGGTTGTGCATTGTCCTAAAACTCAGACAAGGTGAGATGCAAGGGTGTGATTCCTGACAAACCAGCCCAGCTTTCCCTTTCCTT
The DNA here is from genome assembly GCA_035583995.1 of Arremon aurantiirostris. Lineage (NCBI taxonomy): Eukaryota > Metazoa > Chordata > Aves > Passeriformes > Passerellidae > Arremon > Arremon aurantiirostris. The sequence goes on along the minus strand of JAXCLO010000086.1, from coordinate 5,344,462 downwards.
GCTCCCTATTTTTTATTTAAATCCCACATTTTAAAGTCTTCAGCAAGACCTGAGAGGGAGAATTCAGAGTCAATGCCAGGCCTGGGTGTTCTCTCTGCAGGAAGCACCAAATCCCACAGAGCCAGGATTGCATCCTGAGCTGGATTCTGTGTAGAATTAATATTATGGCCATGAACCCACTAATTCTTAATTATTTATTGATTAATTAATTAAATACCCAGTCAAACAAAACCTTGCCTTGGGAAGCTGGGCGCTGACAGGGAGCAAATGTTCCTTATTTTGGTGGGGTTTTATTGGGGTTTTTCCCCGACTGTTCCAGGTTCTTTCCTTGTTTATTGATGTAAGGTTCCCCAGGTATCCGAGCTGAGAACCAGGACAGGCCTTTTCCTTTTAAAATCAGAGCAAATAAATAATTTAATTGTGCAAATAACCTGGGGAAGCTGCCTGGGACTGGTCACAGCCCAGCTGGGAGCCCACGGGATGGGCACAGCCTGACCTAAAACTCACATCAGGGCTCATTTTCAAGCAAATAGGTACAATTTTAGCCAATTCTGAGTCTTTTTTTCATTGCAAAAGGCCCTCTGAACAGAGCCCTGTTGTGCTGTGACATTAAAAAACAAAGAGCAAGAGAAACTCCGTGTTTACTTTCCAAACTTTGCGTTTATTTTATAACAGTGCTGTAGCTCAATATGGATATTTTATTTTTTTTCCAGCTGGCTGAGTTTGGTGAACTTTGGGTAAACAGGAGGGTGTTTAGTCAGCCAGCTGCTTAATTGGCTGATGATATTTTCATTAAGGGAATTAAAAGCACTTGGGTAGAGGTGGGTTGGTGGAGAAATACACAGCTAGGTTCCTAACAGCTCAGTCCCAGAGAAACCTGGTTGCTGCCTGCCTCCCAAAAATGCCTCCAGCACAGGGAAAACTCATCAGTCACAGACAAAACAGAATCAGCTAAAAATCCTCTCTTTCCTATATATATATATATATGTTTGTGTATATCTGTGTGTCATCAAGCAGGACAAGGGAAAGGAAGTTTTATATTATTTACATCCACTTCTAGAAAGGGGTGGGAGGGGTTTATTTTTGGCTTTTATTATTAATTATTGTTGTTACTGGTGGGTTTTGCTCTGCTGCAGCCCACAAAGCTCCTGTTCCATGCATAACCTGGGGTCACATTGCTCTGGTGGGAATGGGAGGGGACACTCAGGGGTGGCAATGGGACACTTGGACAGGAATGGGACATCCAGGGACAGGAATGGGACACTTGGACAGGAATGGGACATCCAGGGACAGGAATGGAATATCCAGGGATGGGAATGAGACACTCAGGGATGGGAAAGGGACATCCAGGGGTGGGAATGGGACACTCAGGAGTGGGAAAGGGACATCTAGGGTGGGGATGGGACACTCAGGAATGGGATTGAGACACTCAAGAATGGGAATGGGACACTCAGAGGTGGGAATGGGACATCCAGGGGTGGGGATGGGACCTGTCCATCAGTGGCAGCCGCAGGATTTCACCACCATGTTCCTGTGCTTTTTGAGGATGACGTTGTTGTTGCTGTCGTAGTAGAGGACAGAGGTGGCACTGAGCTTGGTGGGGGCACAGCACGCCTTGGGCACGGCCTCAGGCTTCATCAGGTGGACCTGGGGGATGGATGGAGCCCGTCAGTGCCAGCAAACGTGGCTCCAGGCAGCAAACCAACCAAAAAAACCCCGGGTGAATGGGGGGATTATTTCCATCTTTTTGCAAAAATATTTATTCTAAACTCCAGGCAGTCCCTGCTGCGGTTTATATTGGATCAGGGCTCATGGCACTGCGTGGGCCAGGCAGCCCCTTCATTAATTTGGGATTTCAGGGCCATTTTTCTCACAAAAACAGACAAATGACTTAAAAAGGAAACCCCATAAATCAGCACAGCGTGGGTCAGGCTCCGGTGTGTTCCAACAGAGATTCCCCACCCCAAACTCAAACCCTAAAATCCACAGCACCTCTGTGAACAGGGCGCCACTCTGGCATGGCTTTTCCCTGCTGGGGACAGGCGTTATCCAGTGTTCTCCTGCAGGGCAGCACACAGGAGCCCCGGCATGTGCGATTCATTTACAGCAGGGGCAGCCGGGCTCTCCCAGCTCGGAAGTCCGGTGTTTTTGCTGTCCAACCCTGCTATTTGCAGCTCAGGCTGGGGCTGGCACGGCTCCACAGCCGCCTTTGCCCTGGCTCTTCCCAGCAGGGCCGGCTCCAGGTGATTCACATCCTGCCCCAGCAGCTCCGTTTTGGGAACAGCGCTGGCTTTGGGGGTGATGGGTGGGTGTAAGGGGGGGCAAAAAGAGCCCCTCCCTGGATGGTTCCCAGCCCCTGGAAGTTTTGTTAGTGTCAAAATTAAAACACCTTCAAAGGCCGGGCCGAGGGCTCGGCGCTCCCTGTAATTAACCGCGAGCACCGGAGCCGGGCGGGCTCTGCCATTGGGAAACCAAACACTCACAGGGCAGGAAATTCCAGAAATTAAAGCCCTGGCTGGGATGTGGGGTGGGTTTGGGAAGAAAACAAACCCAAGGCATTGAAGCTTTTCTGGCTGGGAATGTGCTGAGCCCAACGTTTGGGTGCTGGGGCTGTGGGTAAAGCCTCAGGGACAGCTGGAGAGGAGGATGCAGGGGTGATACTGAGAGTTTTTTGGGGGGCTCTGGTGTGCCTTGTGCTTGTCCCTGCTCCTCAGTTCACTGCCAGGGCAGAGGGATCATTAATCTGCCAGAAATCATCAGTTTTGCCCCAGGTGCTGTGAAACTGGATGGTGTCAGAAAATCAAGAGGTGAGGGAGCTGTGGGATGACAAAATCCCGTTTCTGGTTGAGGATGAGGGACAGAGCTTTGTGCCCTCACTCTGGGTCTGTCCACGAATGCCTTGAAATTCCATATTGGGACCTCCTGTCAGCCTGTGGTGGGGGCCAGCCTGTGAGCAGCCACCCAGATGTGTGAGTGCCCATCCAGATGTGTGAGCATCCACCTAGATGGGCATGAACCCAACCCAGATGGGCAAAAACACACCCAGAATGGCATGAATCCACCCAGATGTGCCTTCACCCACCCAGATGTGCCTTCACCCACCCAGATGTGCATTCACCCACCCAGATGTGCCTTCACCCACCCAGATGTGCATGCATAATTCTTCATTCCAATCGGGATCCCAACTGCGCCCTCCCACCTGAACACCCCAAACCCAGCCTTGCTCATCCCAAAATCCCAGCTCATCCTCGGGCTCTGACTGCTCCCCAGGGCCCTGGATGTTCCCCCAGGGCTGCCCTGCACTGACCAGGGACTGCAGGATGGCGTGGTTGGTGGCGTTCATGCACGAGTCCAGCGGGAATGCGCACTCCCCCTCGCAGTAGTAGGCTGAGTATCCCTGTGGAGCAATCACCCAGTCCTGCAAAAATAACAAAAAATGGGATTACATCGAGGGTTTAACCCATCTGTGCCCCCTCACCCATTCCCACCTGCACAAACAGCTCAGCAAGGGTTTATTTTGGTGTTTTTGGATCAGCCATGAGTTGTTCGGGGTCACCAATGGGGTTTGGGGTTGTGGCGGTTCCTGTTTGCCTTCCCAGCTCCTGGGATGATTCCATGGGCAGAATTCTCCTGCTGGGGAGCCCAGGGTGGGGGAATGGAATGATGAGGGGATTTTTTGGGTGTTTTTTGGTCATTTACTTCTCCCAGCAGACAAGTACCAGCCAGCCAAGGTCCTGGAAGCTGACGTAGAGCTCGTGGCGCCGGCAGACCTGGCGCCCATCCGTGGGGTGCACATCGTCTGTGGGACAAGAGAACAGGGATTTCAGCCATGGAATTCCCACTCAGAGGTGGGATTCACCCCCTGGGATTGGGATTGGCCCAGGAGAACGAAAGGAGAGGAGCCTTTGTTGCTGCACAAAGGGAAAAGCGGCTCCAGCTTGGCTGATAAATTGATATTCCAATATTGGGATGAAGGAGTTCAGCTTTGGAAGGGCTAAAGCCCAGCTTTGCTCACTTTGAGGGTTTCCCAGACTCAGGCCTTCCTGCTCCCCTCTTACCTGAGCTTTCTGGAGCTGTGACACCTTCCCAGGGCTCCAAAGCCAAGGGCAGTGAGGCAAAAAATTCCAATATTCAGTAATCCTGACACGCTCACAAAACACCATTTCCTTGAGGACATCCAACCCAAACCCTCTCAGCGCCTCCCAAACTACAAAAACCTCCAATCCTAAAACCTCAGAACTTTTTGCTCTGCTTCCCTTGGGCCAAAAAATTGAGATTTCAAGGTGCTGACAAGCAGAACCTCGAGTTTTCCATAGGGACATCCCTCCTCCTCCTCCTGCAGGAAACACCTTACCAAAAATTCCTGGGAGCTTGTTTGGGTGCGGGAGGTCGTTGGATTTCTTGTGCTGTCTCCTCCGGGGGGGTTTGGCTGCTCGTGTGACACGGGAGGGGCTGGGGCTGGCCCGGAAAAATGTCACCATGAAGGGCTGCTTGGAGCGGGGTCCCCTTCGCCCCAGGAGCCCGGCAGAGCCCGGATCCACGCTGTGCCCTGCAGGGACAGGACCATCCTGGGGGTTTGGCCTCAAATAAAACTGGTTTGGTTAAAGCAGAGGTGAAAAACGCGGGAAATTTGCAGCAGGAGATGTGGTTTTTGGCATGCCAGCATGAAATGGTGACATGGGGCTATTCAGAATTAAAAGTGATTTTGTCCTTCACCCCAAGGAATGGATGGGCTGTGGTTCCTCCTCCCATGGAAGAGGAGCTGCTCTCTGTGTGCCTTCCCACCTGGAAAAGGCACATGCTTATCCCATGGAGAAAAGAGGGTTAATCCTCAACCACACACACACAGAGGATCCCTCTAGGTAAGGAGCTCATTAACTATTAATGAGCTTAATTACAGTCCACGCCATCAGAACCTGCAAACCCAGACTGCTGGCACCCATCAGAGCTGGAAATTCAAAATTGCACTGAGATCAACCCCCCAAGCACATCCACAGCACTGAGAGGGCCCCAATTCCTGGGAATTTGTCCCCAAACTCCGCAGGCGGGTCGGGCAGGCTCACCATCATCTGTCTCCACGTAGAGCCGCAGCCCCAGGGTGTATTTCTGCTCCACTGCCCAGTGGCTGCTGGCAGCTGTGACATCAAACACCAGCCAGCCCTCTGTCCCAGCACGCAGGTCCTGCACATCCAGCAGGAACAGGTCGGATTCCCTGCGGGAACAGGGGAAAGGAGCAGGTGAGTAACAGCACCCAAAGGGCTGCAGCAGGAGGGATAATGGATGGGGATGACTCCTGGGAGCTGTGCCCGGGCAGATCCCGGCTCTGGGGTGCTGGACACCGCGGGGGTGTCCTGGGAAAAGCTCCCTCGGTGCCCAGGTGGAGATGCAGGGCGTGGCGCTGCCCTGGGGAAGGTGTGGGAGCAGCCGGACACGGCGGTGCCGCTGCGGGTGGGGCGGGAGGGAAGGCCTGGGGCTGGTCCCCGTCCCTGTCCCCATCTTCATCCCAGTTCCCATCCCCGTCAGTTCCATCCCCATCACCCCGTTCCCAACCCCATTCCCCTCCTCTTCAGTTCCATTCCCTCTCCCTTCAGTTCCACTCCCATTCCCATTTTCATTCCTGTACCCACACTCATTCCCATCATCATCATTCCCATTTTTCTCCCTATCCCTATTCCCATCATCCTTGTTTCCATTCCCATTTTCAGTCCCTATCCCCATTAACCTTGTTTCCCTTCCCATTACCATTTTCAATCCCTATCCCCATTAACCTTGTTTCCATTTCCATTCCCATTTTCTTCATTCTCTTACCCATTCATATTTTCATTCCCACTCCCATCACCCCCATCACCTTCATCCTCACCCCCATTCCCATACTCTTCATTCTTATTCCTGTTCCCTTCCCATGTCCTTCACTCCCACACACTTTCCTACCTCCGTCATCTTCATCCTCATCCCCATTCCCATCCTCTTCATTCCCTTCCCATCTCCTTCATTCCCACCTTCATCCTCATCCCCATTCCCATCATCTTTATTCCTCTCTCTTTCACTCCCACCACCTTCATCCTCACCCTCATTCCCATCATTTTAATTCTTTCCCCTTTCCTTCATCCCCACTCCCATCACCTTCATCTTCATCCCATTCCCATCATCTTCATTCCTATCCCTGTTCCCTTCCCATCTCCTTCATTCCCACTGTCATCCTCATCCCCATTCCCATCATCTTTGCTCCTATCCCCGTTTTCTTCCTCTCTCCTTCATTCCCACACCCTTTTCCACCTCCATCACCTTCATCCTCACTCCCATTCCCATCCCATCACCCCGCACCATTTTCTCCACACCATCCCCACTCCCACTCTCCTCATCCTCATTCCCACCCCCTTTTCCTGCCCTCCCTGCCCTTCCCAGCCCCTGACCTGTTGGAATGCTGTGCAGGCACCTCGTAGATGCTGACGTGGATGCTGCTGTTGCCGTGCCTGGGGACGACACCCTTGGATTTGTAAATTCGGAACTCGGCCGCCGTCACGGCCTCTCCCGCCGGCACCTGGGTCAGGTCGAACCTGAACTCCTTCCAGTAGGGCTTGGGGGACAAAAGGTCCCTGTCCTGCTCCACTGAGGACGAAAAAACGCTCAGGAATGGCTGGGACAAGCCTGGAACATCCCCGCTGAACCCCATCAAGTGAATTTTGGGGATAAACCCGCTGGTTTTGAGCCGCTCGCCCTTGGTTGGAAGTTCCCATTTCTTCCCATCTCCTGAGGGTTTGGATCTGGATCAGCCTCCCCTATTCCTGCAATTTATTTTGATGTAAACCCACCAGCTTCCCCTCCAAGCCCTCTTCCTTTATTAGTAATTACAATTAAAATAAATTCAAATTAAAAGCGCGAATGCTGGCTGTGGGAGGAGCGCAGAGAATGTGCCAGGCTTTGGAGCTACTTCATCAAAAGGGGAAAAACAAACTCAAAATTTTGAATGTTTGAGGGTCAGCAGGGCCATCTGGAGCGAAAATTGAGGTTTTCCAAACTTTTCTTGCAGCAGACAAGCCCAGGGCTCATCAGGGCCATCACTGGATATCACAGGTCCACAAGTAAAGATTTGTCCATAAGTAAAAGTTTATCCACAAATAAAAATTGTTATCCTGTGTGATTTGGAGAGTTAGGGGGGATTATCAGGTCACTGCGCTGTAAAAAATCTCTTCCCTTTTTTCCTGAAAACACCTTATTTCTCCATCACACTGGGACAGGAAAAATCTGATTTTATTCCCGTAAAAAATAAACCTTCCTTTCTCTATGGTAATGCAGCCCCCACAGTTTTGCTAATGTGTAATTATTTGCTTCAAATTGTTCTTTAAAAATGCCCCAGTCTTCCTGGTCTGAGTGTAATTAAAGTTTATGATTAAATATGATTCAATGTGACTAAAGCTTCTCCTGCTTCGGGCACAGAAGCAACATAACCTGGTGCTTTTTTTTTTAAAACTAAACCAAATAATTAACTAAATTTAAAAATGCATTTTTTTCACCAATTCCAGGGGGGAAATATTCCAAATTTAATCCACTATAAGCTTGCCATTCCCATATATATATATTTAAATATGATTCAATCATAAACTTTATATATTTATATAATGTGACTAAAGCTTCTCCTGCTTCAGGCATAAAGGTAAACTTGGCTCTTACTTTTAAAACTAAAACTAAATCAAAAAGTAAACATTTTAAATGCATTTTTTAACCAATTCCAGGGGGGATGTATTCCAAATTTAATCCACCATAAGCTTGCCATTCCCATATATATAAATATATATTTTATATATATATATATAAAAATATAAATAAATCAATCAATAAATACAAAAATAATATAATATATAATATATAATATATAATATATAATATATAATATAGCTTTATATAATATAAATTACAATTATATAAAATATTTAAATAAGTATATAAATAAATATATTAAAATATGTAAATATATATTTCTATATTATATAATATATTTATTTATATCCATTATATAAAAATATATAATTATATTA
>JAXCLO010000086.1:5317072-5328213 GCA_035583995.1 Arremon aurantiirostris | reverse complement strand
AATATAATATATATCATAAAATAATAAATCAAGCCTTCTGAAACATGGAGTCAGATCCTCATCTCTTCCCTCATCCTGAGATCCCTGTGAACTCAGCCACAGTCAGACCATAGGGCAAGGCTGGATGCATTTTCCCCTCAATTTTACCTTTCTCTCCTCCATCTTGGTGCTGACCAGGCTCCATTTCTGCTCCAGCAGGGCCACGCTCTGCTCTGTCTTCGAGCTGGAGCCGGAATCATCACGGTTGAGCAGCATCAGCCTCCCCTTGGCCAGCAGCTGGCTGTAGACATCCTCCTTGGCTTTGAGCTGGCTGTACAGCTCCTGCAAAGAGCCACCAGCCAAGGGTTAGGCAGGGAAAAGCCCAGGGAGGGAACATGCCGTGCTGCAAGGCTGCAGGTGATGGGAACATGAGGCTGGGGAGCGACAGCAGAGCGACACTTTGAGCTGAGGGAAGGTGGTTAAAGCATCCTGATGGCTGTTCCAGACATCAAATGCAAAATGATCTCTAAGAGGAGACCAGAGCAGCCTGTTCTCCCCATCACACACAGAAAGGAGAAGTTTTGATGGTGATGTTTGACAGGAACTTGCTGAATTAAAAGCATTTTAAAGAAAAAAAAAAACAACAAAAAAGATCTCTCCTGAGAAATTACCATGTGGGCATTGAGCTGTTCCCGGGCAGTTTCTGGCAGACCTCCCGTGGGTTTTGAGGACGACAATTGGCTCTCCATCCTCGTTAGCCACAGGAGGAAGTCTTCAATCTCACCATGGAAACCCTGAGCCTGTTGGGGAACAGAGAATCGGCCCCGGATCAGATGACATCAGCCACCATTGATCAAGTGCCAGGGGTAAAGCAACGCTGGCTTTGCTTTGAAAGCAGATAAAGAGGCAGAGCTGGACGTGCCAGCGTGCTCAGGAGGGTGAGACTGGTGTGTGCACAACCCACAGGTGTGCCTGGTCCTCAGAGCACTTCAGGGCAGGTACTGAACCACAGCAGGTACAGAAAAACTTCCATTAAAAAATCCCAACCCTTTCCCCCTAAAACAAAGGGGAAAGTGGCACCCACAGCACAGGGGTGATTCCCACTGCCTCCTGCTGACCTGCTGGAGGGTGGACTGCAGCTGCTGCTCCCTCTCCTCTGTTTTCTGCAGCACAGATTCCCAGCAGGAATTCAGCTTCTCCAGGCGGTTCCGCAGGCTGCTGGCATCGTCCCCTGCGCTCGACTCCAGCAGCTCATTCCCTGCTTTGTTCACTGTCTCCACGGTTGCTTGGTGGGCCAGGACGTCGTTCTTCAGCACCTGCACGATGTGGGCAAAGGTTGGAAACCTCTCCTGAACATCCTGCTTGCTCCCAGGGATCAAAACAGCTCAAATCCTTCATGAGAAATTGAGTGCTGCCATGGGAATGGGATAAAAATGTATCTGGGGTGGGAAGACACTCACGTGGTGCTTTGCAAGTTCCACCTCGATGACTTTAGGGTCCCCATTGATGGGTTTCTGGGCATCCAGCAGCTCCTCAGTGTGGGTGAGCCAGGCCATCAGCTCTGCCAGGGCGTGCTGGAACTGGCCCAGGGCCAGCAGGGCGGCTTCCAGCTTGTGCTGGGCAAGGACAGGGATGGAAAAGGGGAGGTTTAAAGGGTTGTTTGGGGAGCACCCCAGCCTGTTCCATCCTGTGACAGCCCCAGGTGCTCACTCTACCTGTCTGTGAGCAATTTTCTCGCCCAAGTTCTCCCAGAGATGTTTGAGCTCTGTCAGTGGCTCCTTGATGATGTCTCTGTCTGTCTCATCCGTAGCCTTTTTTAGCATCAGTTCACCTTGGTGATTAAGCTTTTCCATCTCAATCTGCTGCTGGTAAACCTCCATTTTAAACTCCTGCCAAGACAAGCAGGACAAAAACCAGAGGCAGAGTGAATCACTGGAGCTCTGTGAGGCAAAGCAGCACCACAGGAACCTCTCCCTCCCCTCCCAGGTACCTTCATCTCGTTCATCTGCTCCTTGACCGTGCTCAGGTCCGTGCCCACGGGGGACATGTTGCACAGTTTGATCACAGCGTTGTCCAGCCAGTCAAACATGGCCTGGAAGGAGCAAGGACAGCGTGAGGGAATGGCAAAATGGTCAGGGGATGAAGATGGTCGGGGATGAAGATGGTCAGGGGATGAAGATGGTTCCTCCACTATCCCATAGCCATGAAACTCCTCTGTCAGGGCAGCTCTGTCCAGCTCCCTCTTCCTTCCCTCATCCAATCAAGTTTTGGGAAAACCAATACAATCAAACATCTGCTCCTCCTCAGAGCTGCTGGTTGAGCTCAGGCTCCCTCAGAGCTTGCAAACATTCATCCAGGAGATGTTTCCTGCTTTCAGGAATGCAAATCCCAGCACAGCTCCATGGAGAGGGCTCACAGTGCTGCTCCCAAGGCCCACCCACTCCACACCAGCAGCCCTGCCCCTCACCTGGAGCGTGTCCTGGTACTGCACAGCTGACTGCATGGCTTCCTCCAGCTTCTCCAGCCTCTCCTTCCATGTCTTGTTCAGGTTTTCCCATGCGTTGTTCATCTGAGCAGCACAGAACTCGTCAGGCTCCACAACCAGAGCTCCCACTCGCTCCCACCTGGTTTGATCTGGGGGGAGGCTCTCCCTACCTCGTCAATGCTCTTCTTCACTTCTGGTTTCTCAGTCTCACCGCAGGCAAAGATGAGATCAGTCCCCAGGAGGCGGATGAACTCCAGCTCCTCGTGCAACCCGTCTGTCTCCTCCTTGATAGTCTGCAGAGGCACAGCCACACAAGGAAAACCTTCGAGATCAAACCCTCTTCCAACACTGCTCCATGAGCAGGAGGGTCCTTGCTGCTCCAGTGCCCTGCACCTTGGCCAAGAGCCCAATCCAAACCCCGAGAGCAGGTGACACAGAGTGTTAAGATGGTCACACAGAACAATTCTGGAAATAACAAATTCTGAAATTGATGCGATTTCAGAAGGCTTCTCTCGTCTCTCTGTTTTCAAGACTCCCAAATCTTGATTGTAACAGCATACTGTCTTTTATACCTTCCCACAAAGTTTATGCTTTACTCATTGGTCACAACAGATCAACACAGGGTTCATTGGTACAAAGCAGTCTCCACCACTGTTTTCAGCTAACACCCAACTGCAGGTTTTCATTTATCTTTTTCTTCTCAGTTTCCATGTCAACAACCTTGGTAGAATTCCTTTCGGGGGTAAATGTGAACTTTATCAGCTTCTCTTTCTGCTAACTCTTGCTGGCTCACAGAGCAGCTGTCAGCCCTTCCACAACAGAGAGCAGGTGGCCACTTTTGTCACCACCACCACCACCCTGCTCCCACCTCTGGGACTAAAATAACAACATCTGTATTTAGCTGTGAGCCTGAGCTGTCCTGGCTGGAGATGTTGTTTACAGGAGATGGGTGTTTGCAGAAGCGTTTTGTCAATACAGGAGTGAGGGTTTTGAGGTTCAAAAGGCACAAAGCAGAGTTTGAATGGTTATGAAAAGGGAGCAGCAAGGCTAAACTTAGCAAAGCATAAAGAAACAGCCCTGCTCCTCAAGGCCTGAGTCAACCCAAACCCACCTGAAGTGGATTTTGCCACTTGAAGCAACCAGCCACAGACAAATCCAAGCACTTATCTCTGCTCTGACCAAAATCTAAATATACTCTTCCCAATCCAGCCAGCCTCTGGCTTGGGCTGGGAGTAGAGCCCTGCAAGCCTCCACATCACTCCAAGCAAGTGGGCACAGAGCTCTGGGCACACAGAGCTCCGTGTGCTTCCCAAAACAGCAGCAGATAATGTGATTTAAGGTGAAGGACATGTGAAATCCACTTCTGGCTTCTTCCTCGCAGCTCCAAACCGCAATGGAAATAACTCCTCATAATCTGACTGACTGCCTACAAAACTGATTCACCTCTGGCCACAGCCATGATCTAAGATCTTACCAATTTAGCAGACAAGCTCCAGACTGAGGAGCAGCCCCATGGGCCTCACCTCTGCCGCCTCCACCTGCTGCTTGATGATGGAGGGGTCAATGCCTGGGCTCTCCAGGTCGTGGACAATGTCCTGGGTGTCCTTGATGGTTGTCAGGAGCGCTGCCATGTCGTACCAGAACTTCTCTGCAAGCTCCAGGACATCGAGGAACTTCATCTCGCGCTCCTCGGTCCGAGCTTTGATGTCTTCCCAGAAGAAAACCATCTGATCCAGCTTGTCCTGGATGACTGGGGAAGGAAATGGAAGCGTTCAGTGAAGAAGGAAACCTTTTGGCAATGCAAGAGCATTTTCAAAACACTCAGAAACAGCCAACAGAATATCCAGAAGGGAATAAAGATGGCCAGAGCTATCAGAGCATTAACTCTGAGGGACGTGAGAAACTCCAGCTTGCAGAAAAGCCTTTATTTGTGTGCAAGCTCAGGGAAAATTTGCCCACACATTCTCCCTCCAACAAACCTCTGTTCTGGCCACCTCTAGCATGAAGTCCCTGCTCACTCAGTGCATGAGCTGCCTGTTGATCTGCCAAGGAAGGTGCCAATTAGTGCCAATCGTGCTGACAGGCTTTTTGTGCTGGGGGATGTCCCTCCCCTCCATTAGATGCCGAAGGGACATCAACAAATCCTGTCCCAGGGGCCACCAACAAGAGGCCAGCTGGGCTGAGAAGCCACAAATGCTTCTTTTCTCTTCTGACTGATGCCAGCCTGTCTGCTCCAGATGGAGGCAGGCCCATCCATCCATCCATCCATCCATCCATCCATCCATCCATCCATCCATCCATCCATCCATCCATCCATCCAGCTCATCCTTGGTACTAAAGCCAGGAGAACCTCCCAAATCCATACAAAGGACTCAACCTTGGTCCTAAGTCTAGGAGAACCTCCCAAATCCATCCAGAAGACTCATCCCTCCTCCTAAAGCCAGAAGAACCTCCAACCACACTTCTATGACATCAAAGCTTCACCAGCAGCGATGGAGCCACGGTTTGGGGAGAAATTGGATGTTTAAATCCACCCAGAGCTACCTTTGGCTGCCAGGTCCTTGTCTGCTCCCTGGGAGCGGGCGATGAGCTCTTCCCCACGGCGTTTGAGGGCCTCAAAGGAGGGCTGCAGCTTCTCCAGCTCCACGGTGGAGTTCTTGTTCTCGCTGATGCACTCGCGGATCTTGTCGACCTCGGCGGGGATCAGGGGCGGCAGCCGCAGGCGGGACGAGAGGCTCTCCAGGCTCTCCAGCATGGGCTCGATCTTGTCGTGGAACTGGAGGGGAGCGAGGCCATTAGGGCAGGAGGGAGGGGACAAAGTGACACTGCAGAGCCACCAGCATGAGCCACAGCCCCAAGTGCCGTGAGGCCTCGGAGCGGGGACGGACAAACGCCTGCGACAGCAGCAACGACACCTCTGCAGCAGCAATGCCACCCCTGCAGCAGCAGTGCCACCCCTGCAGCCTCCTGATCACACCTGCCCTGCTCCAGCAGAGCCCACAGAGCGACACTCACAGAGCACCTGTGACCCAAACACGGCAGCGCCCTGAAAATTCGCTCTTTTTGCTGCTGTCTCTGTTTTGGTGGCTGGGCACAAAACCTCAGTGGTGGTTGAGGGAATAGCCAGGCAAAAAGGGCTGCTGGAAAAGCGCCCGTGTTTGGTGCTGATGGGAATCTCCAGTGGAAACCCATCCCCGGTTTTTAGGGTCAGCAGGAGCTGCATGCGGGTGGGGAGGAGCTGCGGCCTCAAAGCAGAACCAGAAAGCCAGCAGTGAGGGAGGGAGGGGGTCTAGCAGGGCTTATTGCTGTTTTTTATAAGAGAGAAGTCAACTTTGGCCTTAAAGATCCCAAACTGTCTCTGCTGGTGGGAAGGACAGCTCAGCACTGAGGCTGCTCCAGTTCCTCTCCCAGTTCCTGCTGGGAACACACCAATGCAGGTGCCCAGTAAATCCCAGCAGAGAAGGGCTGGGGCTCTCAGTGCAAAGTTGATCAGGACAGGCTGGCTCAGCCAACAAGCAGGAGCAAGCCAGCACATCCAGCTGGAGCAGTGTGAACCCTTCCAGAAGCAAAACCTCTGCCCTGCAGGAAGCATTCCCAGCAGAAGCTGAGACCAGGCAGCAACGCGACCAAAGCCATCCCAAAAAATGTGATTCCAGCCCCAACCCCGGCGTTAAATTTGAAGCAAGTTCTGCTGAGCTGTGCATGGACCAGAAATGAAAGTCTGGGTGTCAATCAGAATCAGGCCAGGGAGGGTAAATGAACATCTGTGGAGGGGGGACTCGCTTACCTCCGAAATCTGCAATGGTGGGGCGCAGTCAACACAAGAATGAAATGGGACCATGTGGGGAGGACGGGCACAGGCAGCAACACACACAGACAACACATTCCACAGTGGGAGTGAGAGATGAGAGGGGAGGGGAATGTGGAGGGGGGGGGAAAAACTCGGAGTTAATACAAGTGCAAACCAAGAGAAGTGACTACACAATACAGGAATTAAGAAAATAAACACCCAGGACGTGACAAAAACCAACCGCGCTACGGGAACACGGGGTGAAATGAAACGTAGCTGGGGGTCAGCAACCCTCAGCAGCAGGAGGAGCACTTCACCCCCTTTCTGGACTTCAGCACCTCCAGTCTCTGCCCTTCCTTTCCTATTTCTCCTCCTGCACTCACCCACCTCCTCAGGAGATGCCCAGACCCCAGAGACATCCATTACCTCTCCCATACAAAGCATCCCATGGCTGCTCACTGCACTCACAGCTTATCACAACTGAAAATTATCTCCTCAAGCTCTTTCAAGAGGCCCTTCCAACCTTGGGTGGATGCCAGAGCAGCCCCTTTGAACCAGCATCATTATTGAGGCCGTAAAAATTTACGACCCCATTTACTGCGTGGAGCCTCAAACGCCTTCTCCTCCTCTGCTCCCACAGCCACAGGAAACTACCCTGGAGGTGCCTGACCACTTTATTCCTTATAAAGGGCTTTTACAGGGGGAATAAAACCACATTCCAGAGCACGTGGCTGTCCCAGGGGGCTGTGAGAGGCAGATTCACCTCCCTGGCATACCTGGGTGGACTGTGAGAACGCCTCGTCCAGCGCCAGGGCCCGCAGGCAAACCTCCTCCTTGATTTTGGCATACAAGGCTTCAGCCCTGGAGTATTTTTCCTGCACCATCTCCCCTTCCTCGGGGTTGAGGTCCTTGAGCTGGGGCCCGATTTTCAGCAGCTTGTCGATGTGAGGTTTGTGTTCAGCGATGGACTCTCGCAGTTGCTAGGGGATAGATGGAGAGGGGGGAAAAAAATAAACCACATTTGTTTAGAAATCTGCTGCGAGCCACTGCCTATTTATTCCAAACAGCACTCCAAGAGCAGGGATGGTATCTGGGAGGAACTCACAGCCTGGATTTCATGCCCCAGCATCTGCCGAGCACATGGCACTCGGCTCTTCCCAACAAGGCTATGGCACAGTGCCTGGCACGGGTCCTTCCCCAGCCTCTGACCCTCCCCACAGCTCCACAGGGGACCCCACTGGGAATTTTTTGCTTTGCAGTCTCTACCCTAAAAGCACAGTGTATTTTTTTTTCCTGCCACGAGCAGGAAGGAAATCCAAAAGCAGCCAGGTTTCCTTGGAAGCAAGCTGAATTTTGGTAAGGAGTGCTCCAACACAACAAGGGATTTTCATGTGGTGCTCTTGCATAACGCAAGCAAACCCCCCAAAAAAGAACACAAAAGGGGGAAAAATGAAGGAAAATTCAGAAGAAAAAGGTGTTGCTGCCCTGCGTTGATGGACAGGAGGTGCAAATCCTGCATCCTCTTACTCCCAAACTCTGCATCCCCTTACCCTCATGTCATCCTGCTGCTGCTTGAGCTGCTCGTGGTCGATGGCTGGGGGTGGCAGCTGGGAGATGAGGGCCTGGGTCTCCTCAATCCATGGGTTCAGCTCCTCGTAGGTCTCCCAGAACTGGTTCACCAGCACCTGGGCACGCTCCAAGCGGGCGTAACGCTCCGAGTTGAGCTGGCTCACAGCCTCGTACTGCTGCACCAGGGACTCGGTTTTCTCCTAAAAAAAAAAATCAGGGAGGAGAGTTAAAAGGGCCCAGGAAAAGGGCCAGCTCCATGCTGAGAGCTGGAAGAGAAGGAGGTGCCTTTGGTGGCCTTCCACGTCGTAATTCCAGTTAAAGCAGCCTCGGGAATCTCCCCCTCCCCATCCCCAAACCTTGCAATAAAAAAAGGCAATAAAGGAGAGTCATAAATGTAAAGAGATTTCTGCTAATGCTGGTGGGAATTACTGAAGATGGGGTAATTTTAAACTCCTCCAGCACGTGCAAGGGCTGAGGATTGGCCTCTCTGCCCTCTCTGTTGCAGTCAATAGCAGAGGGGGCTCACCTGGAGAACAGCTTTTTGCTCCTCTCCACAGGTGCCAAAGATCTCGTGGCGCTGGCTGAAGAGCTCGTCCATGGAGTCCTTGTGCCGGATGATGTCGATGGAAAACGCCTGGAAAGAGAGAGGGGAGAGAGCTCAGAGCTGAGCCCAGCCCATCCACAGCACCCTCCTGCCAAAGAGACCCTGCAAAACTCAGTGCAAGCATCCTGCGGCTGGGAATGCAGATTTCAGCCTGTTTTCCTCATCTACACCAACCTCTCTCTTTCAAGGACCCGAAACCAGCTCTTAAAATGAGGTATAATCCACACCCAAGGTCCTCAGTGGAGGAAAAGCTCCATCATCCATTTGTTAGTGAATGTTATCCCACAAAATGATGCTCTCCAGAGCTGCATCCACCAATAACTTTGCCATTCCCAAGGTCCATGAGATTAACAGTGGGAAGCTGAGCTCAATTTAACTTAATGCTCGATGGTTCAATCCCCCCTCTCTTATAACACTGTCTTATTTTCCTTTTATTTTCCTTTAATTTTAAATCCAATAAGCCTGTGTGCTGCTCTGATTGCCCAGGCAGAGGGAAGAAAAGGGTTTATTTAAAGTGCACGTTCTTTCAGGCATGAGATCATCTCAAAGATACATAGAGAAAAAAAAAAACAAACCCCAACCCCTCCAGCACCTCTTTGTTCCACATCTGGCTGCTGGGAGGGAACTGTGGAGTCCCTCACTGCAGGGAACAATGAGCAAAAAGCAAATGGAAACCACCCTCATTAATCAATACACACATTTCTCTGAACCCTTCCTGCTGCCAGCTCCGGTGAGACCCTGGCAGAGCTTGCTCTGGTGGCCACAAGGAAAGGCTGACATGGGAGCAGATCTCCCAAGGGAGACCAAAGCAAAGCACCCATCAAGCCCTAAATGGCTCCTGTGAACAGACAGGAAGCTTTTTCCTTGGGAAGCCAAACACTTGGATGTTTTATTTCAATATTTTCCTTTGTTTTTCCTTTCACATCTCAAGGACAAGCGCTGCATCTCTCCTGCTGCTCTGAGCTCAGCACAGGGTAAAGCTGCTGCCCCAAAATGCATCCCACGACCCAAGCTGGACCATCCCTCCTTGGTGCCCACCCCCAGAGCCCCTCAGGGAGTGCACACAGACCTTCTGCACCTGCAGCTGGGCCGTTGTCTGGTCCTGCTCCAGGCGGATGGGACCCAGGGCCATCAGCTTCCTCTTGGTCTCAGCCACCCAGGCCAGCTCTGCATCAGCTGCCTGCTCGTACTGGCACAGGGGAGAGCAGGGGCAGTGGTCAGTGGTGGCAGCAGGGATGGAGCACAAGGGGAGCTGGGGACGGTGGGAATGACAGAGGGACCCAGCAGGGACAAACGCCTCACCCCAGTGCGGGGAGAAGGATGGGGATCAGGTTTTGGGGCTCCTGCAGCTGATCCACTGGAGCAGCCACCTCTCCCCACACCCTCCCTGCCTGCAGGGAAAGGGACATCCCCATAAACAGGAGCATTTCCTTTGCTCCTTCATGGAGAACTGACTGGGTCAGGTATTCCCAGCACTCCACAGCCTCCAGTTCGTGCAGGACAAGCATTTTGGGGAGGACTGCTGGCCTGGAACAAATCCCTGTGCTCTCCCAGTGGGGGATGATGTTTTCCCAGCTCTGAGAGTCACCCACCACCAGTTTCACACCATCCACATCACCCCTGCAGGCAGCAGCTCACAGGCAGGGTAACACAGTGCTGCTCCAGAGTGATCCCATCCCAAAAACACACACCAGGACGGGTCAGCCATCCCAAAAATACACACCAGGATGGGTCAGCCATCCCAAAACCACACACTAAAACGGGTCAGCCACCATCCCTGCTGCCACAGCTGCTGCTGGGGTCCATTCCTTGGCATTCCTGGCGGGATTTACCCTTTGCCTGTGCTTGCCATCCCTCCCATTGCCTCGTGTGATGAGCAGTGCCTGGCTGCTGGCTCCTGCTCTCCCAAGCAAACCCTGCAGGGGTTCTTCACTCACCTGCTGAGACCTCTGGATAGCAGCATCGATCTCCTCCACCCTCTGCCTGATGGTGTCACTGACCAGCTTGTAGCGCTCGTTGGTGTCCGACACCAGCTTGTCCAGCCCCTCCCGGGCTCTCCAGGGAACCAGCTCCAGCAGAGCCCTGCTCACCTCGTTCACCGTGTCCAGGACCAGCCTGTGCTCCATCACCTCCTTCTTCAGCTCCTGTGGAAGCCACCCATGGATTTGTGTCCTCCCCAGCTCCTCCCAAAGCAGAGAACAAACCGTCCCTGCTGTTCTCCCACCTTTTGCCGCTGCTGGAACTGGGGGATCTGCTCTCCAGCAGGGGATTGCGCCCCGCTGGAGGCCAGCTCCTCCTCCACCTTGCTCATCCACCCAGTGAGCTCCTCGTGGGTGGACTGGAATTTGGTGGCCAGCTGCCGTGCCTGCTCCAGCGTGCGCAGCGCCTTGGAGCTGGCGGCGGTGATGTCGGAGTAGCGCGTCTTGATTCCGTCCAGCTTCTCCTGGATCAGCAGCACCTCCTCCCCTGCAGCAGGGGGAAAATGGTGCTGGGCTCTGGGGGCCTCAGGAGCCACCCCAGAGAGCTTCAGGAACCACTTTCTCTGTTCCTCCCCTTTTTTAATTTCAGCATAACTTGAAGTCGCATCTTTGTATTGATGCAACTTCAGCCTGGTTTTAGTAAGAGCTGACATCTTCCACTGGGATGGGATGGGATGGGATGGGATGGGATGGGATGGGATGGGATGGGATGGGAGTGTGCTGCAAAGCCTGGTT
>JAXCLO010000086.1:5275468-5299517 GCA_035583995.1 Arremon aurantiirostris | reverse complement strand
GGCAAAAAAAAAAAAAAAAAAAAAAAGCAATGATTTGGTCGATCTCAGCAACTCTTGGCTTAATTCACTCTTGTTCTCAGGATCAGGGGAAGCCTCAGCTGACACGTCAAGGTCAAAGCCCACCCGTGGATTGCTGATGAACCAGCACACAGCAGCGTTCCCTCTAGCAAGGAGGAGCTCCTGGGCTACCTTTGCTCTCCCCTCACTGCTAAAATTTATTCCCAAGGAGAGAAGAGGCTGCCAAGGCCACTGGCAGCACAAGGTGGCCAGGTTAGAAATGGGAGCCAGGTTAGAAAGGGGAGCCAGGTTAGAAAGGGGAGCCAGGTTAGAAAGGGGAGCCAGGTTAGAAATGAGCCCCACCAGGGCTCTGCAGCTCGGGCCACCCTCCCTTGGTGACAGCCCTGTCACCCAGCACAGCCCCGTGCTTATCACCCCCATTTATCACCCCCGTTCCCCAGCGAGGGGAGATGGTGCCTTTAAGGCAGCTTAACAGCTGTCAGAGAGGAGGCATTTCTGCCCGTGCTGCTGATGCTGAAAATACGAGCCAGAGATACTTTAAGTAGGTCTGGAAAGCGTTCAGCCAGGAGACACCGTCACGCAGCCTGTCCCCACTGCCAGCCCAGGCCCACCCAGCTGCTCCCAGCCCCACGCCTGGCGGCAGCCACACGCATTCCTCCGGGGGCACACAAGGGTTAAAAATACCCCGGGGGCACAGCAAGTGGCAGAGAGTCCCTTCCCTGCCACATCCCGTGCTCAGGAACCCACCTCCCCTCGCCCACCTGCCGGGGTTTGGCTGTTTGGTGGGGTGGGGAGGGCCCAAAAAAAGCTCCTGGCCAGCCCGTGCCTCCATCAGCAAGGTTGTTTTCCTCTCCCTGTGGTTCTCCCAGTGGGAAATGTCTGCTTTCCTATAAAACTAGAGTGGCTCTATCCATGCTCCATCCAAGAAGCCATTAGCCAAATCTAGTGGCAACATGGTCTGAAAGCTCCTAGGTTGGGTGCTGGGGCATCACCTGTATGATGCCACCACTTGTCCTGCCTCAGGACCACTCTTGTCCTGCCTAAGGACCACTCTTGTCTTGCTGCCTCCATAAATCAATGTTTTTGAGTGTCAATACCTCGTGCCATCAGCACATGGAGTCACTCCTGCTCTCCGGTCCCATCCAAAATGGGATGCTGCTTTTCCTCTCTGCTCTCCTCAGGAGGGCTGGAATGAGGTGATCTTTAAGGTCCCTTCCAACCCAAAGCATTCTGTGATCTTCAAGAGAAGCTCTGGCAGGAGCAGAGCTAACAGTCCCAGGGAGAAACACAAAATCACTGAGCTTGGAAAAGATCCTCAAGATCACCCAACAAAGGAAAGTCACAAAATGCCACAATCATCAAAACTAAATGGGCTAAAATTTCTGGGGAGAAACCCAAACTCTGATCCTCCTGCAAAATACCCTCAGTGAAACACTGCAGGATGATGGATTCAGGATGCTGGGCAGTCCTCATCCCCATCCCATCCCATCCCATCCCATCCCATCCCATCCCATCCCATCCCATCCCATCCCATCCCATCCCATCCCTGGCTCTGACACCAATGGCTCATGAGCTCACATCAATGGCAGCCCCCTCCCCAAAACCTCTCCAAAACCTCGGGCAGTGACACCTGGGACAAACCCAGGGACATTTCTGACACCACCACTGACTCAGCTCCCAGGTGGAAAGGTTGGGGGAATTACAAGTCATAAATGAAGAGCTGAGAGAAGCTGACACCCCCAGACAGGCAGGAAGGGGCACAGGAACCTGTGTGGGCTCCCCAGCCCTGGCCAGCTGCTGTTTTCTCTCAGACAGCACCACTGGAAGGGCCAGATGAGTAATTCTGGTCTGGGCCTCGCTCAGCGCATCACCACTCCCAGGATTTCTTTCCTGATTTTTATTTTTGTATTGAAGCAGACAAAGAGGGTGCTGGAGGCACAACGGCTGTGTGGGCCCTGGCTGACCTGACCTACTCTGAAATAAAGCACTGAGGCTTCAGTTACTGCTGTCTAGGGATTCTCCCTCCCCCTCCTCATCATCCAGCCTTAAACCTTTATTGGTGTGACACAGCACTGCCAGAGTTCACCGCACTGAGCAACTCCAGTTCCCAAAAACCTCCCCAAAAACACCAGGATCCCAAAATCTCATCTCCTCCTTCCTCTGCCTTCGCTAAGCCATCACCCACTGAAGGCTGGATGTGGGAGAGCCCCTTCTGCTCCTCCCTGAACAACTCCAGTTTCCAAAAAACCTCCCCAAAAGTGCCAGAATCCCAAAATCTCATCTTCTCCCTCCACTGCCTTGCCTAAGCCATCACCCACTGATGGCTGGATGCTGGAGACCCCCTCCTGCTCCTCCCTCCTCTCCGGGGTGGGGTTTAATTAACCCTGGGAGGCAGATTTGGGATAAACAGCCCGGCTGTGCCAGCTGCAGCAGGTCCTGGCTCGCCACATTCCTGTGCCCTGCCCCAGCGCCACCCTGCTCAGCTGTGGTGACAGCAGCAGCCTGTGGTGACACAGACACCTCACCAGGTGTCCCTGCACCTGCAGCCACCCCAAAGTGATGGCAGCCTTTGGTTGGGTCATGTTTGATGTTGTTTTTTTCCCGTTGGGTTTCATTTTGGTGGAAGCGTTCCAAATTCTTGTTTCACGGCTGAGCACAGCTCGGGAGGAATGCAGGGTTGGATCCTGCTCTCATCTTCCTCATGGGGACAAAGTGTCCCCTGACCATGACACAGCTGAGATTCTTCCTGCAGGAAATGCCCACTTATCCCTGGAAGAGTTCAAGGACAGGGCTTGGAGCAAGCTGGGAGAGTGGAAGGTGTCCCTGCCCCTTCCCACCCAAACCATTCCACGATTCCATGACTGGGGAGGCACCAGGATCCTCCACTCCTGAGCACTGTGAGGCAGAGAGCCCAAAAATCCCTCCCGGCTGACCCAGGGCTGAGCTCCAATGCTGTGAATTTCGTAGGTGAAACGTGACAGCGTTAAGGGTTTGTCCAAAAACAACACCGTGAATCAAAGAGGGTCCCAGCTCAGAGCTGCCAACGCCAAGCTTTGAAACCCAAGTTCAAAATCCGCTGTGTAAAAGATAAACAAAAACCAGGCTTAAGCTTGCTTAGCCAGGAGGCCAAGCTACCCCAGCACAGATGTCTCCCCCCAAAACACCCAAGAATTTGATTCCATCAGCTCCATCAGTGGCTGATGGGTTCTCCTTGGCCAGACAGGACAAGCCCATGCCTGGGGCTTTCTGGCACCTCTGCTCCCAACCAGCAAACCTCACTTCTTCAGCGTGTAAAGGAGCCTGAGCCACTTGCACTGAGCAGCACAAGCTTCATCGCATTGGTTTCACCATTTTTGGGGTGAAGATTTCTCACTCAGGGTCTCCCAGCTGATATGGGGCTGCTGATGGTGGAGAGAGACAAAGCAATGCAGAAACCCCCTGTGCCTTCACGTGAGTGACCCCCCTGTCTCATCGGTACCTGGGGAATCATTTCCCTGGGGGATCCTGCTGTTTGCCAAACTGAATCCACAGAGCTGTTATGTTTAGAAACATCTCAACCGTAGCTCATTTGACTCCAGTCATTAAAATTTAATATTAGCGTAAGCTTTGAGAAACCTGAGCTGACAGCAGAGACAGTGGAGGGGGAAGAAGTGCCCCAGCCTGGAAACTCCTACGAGCAGCTCCTGGTGCTGCCTGGCACTTGTCCCTCGTGCTGAAGAGCCCAGCTTGGCCGTGTGAAGCTCAGCACAAAGCTCCTCCTGACTTTCAGCACCTTTTCACACAACACAGGGGCTCCTCAGAGAGGCACCAAGGGGGCCAGAGCCGCTCGGGTTAAACTCCTGCTGGAGATCAGGAGTTAAAGATGAGGTTCCTTTGCTCTGACAGCTCTCCATGAGCTAAACCCACGTCGTTTCTTCCGTGGCACAGCTGGATCCGAAGCGATCCGTGGGGATGTCCATATAAGCACAGGCTCCAAACCACAGAAATGCCTTTCAGCTGCACTTGATCTCACCAGAAAACTCAGGGCTCAGTCTGATGACCCCTTAAAGTCTCCTCCAGATGGGCTTTCTTAACAATCCTGCCACAACCAACCACTCCCTGCCTGGTTTCCCCTGGTCACACCCTGGATCCTTGTCCTGGCCGTGGGAGCTGGTGAGGATCTGCCCCCAAAATCACATTTTGCTGAAGCAAAATCCCCTCCTGCAAACAAAGCTTCCCCCTGAGCATGATCTGACAGCTGCTTCCCAGCCTCCTGCCTCGGAGGAACCCAGCCAGGAGGAAAACTTACAGCAGGAGAGGGCTCATCCATCCCAAAGCCAGGATTAGTCCCTCTGTGACCTGGGAAAGGGGCTGGGGGGGGATACAGAGGAAATGCACAAATGGCAGTTTTCCAGAAGTTAAGGAGGTTGTGGACTTTTGGGGAAAGAAAAGGGAAAAGAAAAATACATGGGAAGCTTCAAATGTGAGCTGCTTCCAAAGCCACCCGTTCCCAGCCTCCACCAGAGCCTTCAACGTTTCTTCTTTATTAAAATCCGGACACAATGAGTCCAGAAGTGCCCACCTTTGTCAGGGGCTCTGTTGGCAACTTGCCTGGAGCCCCCGGGGCCATGCCTAATTTGCATCTCATTTACACAGATGTTCATTAAAATTAATGCCTTAAGACATAATATCTGCCCGCATTTGAGCCCTTCTGGACAGACAGAGCGCGACCGCCCGCGGTCACCCCATCCCTCACACCATCCCTCACCCCATCCCTCCCCACAGAGCACTGCCAGCATGAGCAGCTCCTCTGCTCCACCAGGACACTCTGGGCACGCCCCTGGTTTGCAATCCAAGCAGGGCAAGAGTTGTGATGTTGTCTTAGAGAGAGGATTTGTTGGGAAATAAAAGCACGAGGAGCCCCCCGAGCTCCCCATAAAGCACCAGCCGGGGTTTTGCACAGCTCTCCCTCCAGTCCCTGCTGATGCCCCTCCACGCGCAGACCAGGATCTGGGATTGTGTCCCCCTTAGGTAGGAGCAGGAGGTGAAGCTTTGCCAAGATCATCTCTGCAACCTTTGGGATTTGTGCAGAAATCCCCGGGGATGAGCCTTGCACGGAGGGAAAGGAGGAATGAAGGAAGGAATGAAGGAATGCTGCTGTAACCACGATTGCTCCATCCTCCACTCCTGCCTCTCCCCCATTTTCACTCCCAGCCATTACACAGCAAATCCTTCCCACCACTGCTGCCACTTTCACTTTCCCACCCACAAAGGCCTCAAATGCTCCACATGGCCTCGATATCCAGAAAATGACTCTTGGTAAGGACACCTCAGACCCCCAGACCCCCTTGGCTCAGGTCACCCATGCCTTAAAGGCTCATCCCCAAGGTCACTGAGCTGTGCACCATGTGCAAAGCCCACGGTGGGTTAAGCTGCTCCTGCCCAGCCTGGGTTTTGTCATCATTCCTAATGAGAGCTGGGAATAATCCCATGTTCTGCAGGAAAGGTTCATTGATTTTAAGGACTAAAGCCTCCTTTTTGGATGTATTTGTTCCAAGTGCCTCTGTGGTGTTTTTAATGGTGAATTTAAATCCTTCCCATTGATATCAGCTCAAAGCAAACTGCCCAACACAAACAACACCATCAGATGATATTGAATTTGTCCCATAAATACACTTCAGTTATTTTTTTTTTCAGATAGGCAAACCCCAAACCAGAAACACCTTGTCCTGGTGAAGGTTCCACAGAGCTGCTCGAGTGGTGGAACGGGATCAATTAGCCATGAGATGAAAAGTAAATGGCTGTAAAAGTGCCTCTCCCTCCCACCCCCTCATTAACACCAGGAAACAAGCAGCCAGATGTAAATCAGCCCAGTCATCAACTCCTGAGCACATCAGGAATAAAAGTTTCACAGCAAGAGGATTTCTAAGCCGTGTTAATATAATTAATGGAGTGTAACAGCATGACCCAACATCATGATACTGTATAGAAATATATCAAACACACTCCAACTCTTCCCTCTCTCAGTGCTTCATGCAAGCCTTGATGGTCTCCTTGCTGGAAATGTGAACAGCCACATAAAACTTCACCTTGGTTTTATTTCCTTGTCTCACAGTTTATATCTGTAGCTCTTTTTGCACCCAAACTGGATGTGATGTGTGACCCAGATGGAGTGAACAACAAACAGAACAGTGGGCCAGGCAGAGCCAGACCTACAGGATGATCTGATGTGGGCTAGACTCTCAAACAATGCAAATTCACAGCTCAAGTGGACCCAAACCCCTCCCTTCCTCCCCCAAAATCTAAATGCCACCCACCCCTACCAGCCCACGAGCTGCTGGCACGCCAACATCACACATCACCTGGAGAACGGGGATTTTCCTGCCAATCCCATGGTCTCTCCACACCTTTCCACCACAGACTATCGAGTCCACCAGCAGGATTTCACACCCTCCAGAGTGAGGACGTTTCAGTGCAAACCCACTCACAAACCACAGCAACAAAAACCACGGAGATGCCACGGCTCGAAACCCACCAAAAAAAAAACCGCAACGCCAAAAAACCCCAAAAAAACCCCCCAAAAACCCCAAAAAAAAACCCCCAGAAAAACCAGGAATGTAAACCCACTCACAAACCACAGCAACAAAAACCACCGAGACGGCACGGCTCGAAACCCACCAAAAAAACCCCACAATGCCAAAAAACACTTAAAAAAAAAACCCCAAAAAGACCCAAATCATCATGGAGTTAAACTTACCTTGAAGTCTGCCAGCTGCTGGTTGATGGTTTCCACCTCTGTCCCCACCACCCACTGCAGTGCCTCGTTCTCCTCGGCCGCCGTGGTCATGAGGCTCAGCTCCTTCAGGCGGCTGTAGAAGTCCTCCACGCGGGACAGCGTGGTCTCCACCTGCTCCTGCCGGTTCCTGCCCCTCTCCGTCAGCTTGCTGCACTGCTTGCTCAGCGTCTCCAGCTCCCTCTTCAGCCCCAGCAGGTCGGGGCTGCCCTCGTCCTCCAGCATTTTCTTGCACTCGCTCTCGGAGGATTCGATGTCGCCTTTCAGCCGGTGCAGCTTGCCCAGGAAGGCGCGGACGTCCTCAGCCTGGGACTGGAGGCTGTCAGAGTCTCTCCCGATGGGGCCCATGCTGTCCAGCTCATCATCCAGGTCTGCCAGCTGCGAGAACATCTCCCTGACCCTGCTGTTGAACTGGCCGATCCCTTCCAGCTTGTTCTCCATCAGAGCGCAGCAATCGTTGACTTTCTGCTTCACGGCCTTGAAGTCCTGCTGAGCCACCTCAGCCTGGCTGAGGAGCTGGGAGCAGTCAGATCCATCTGGAGCATCTTCTACCAGGCCCTGAGTGAGGTTTTTCAGATAATCCACCTGTGGCTCCAGGGCCTGCAGCACCTCCTGCTGTGCCCTGAGCTTCTCCAAATTCTTGTTGCTGCAGGCTTGTGGCCCCAGGGCGTCGTAGATCTCCAGCTGGTGCTTCGCCCCTTCCAGCTTCTTCTCGATGTTCTTGAAGCTCTCCTGGAACTCCTTGAGCCTCTGGGACATCTCTTCAATGGAGCCAGTCTTGGTTTGCAGCTCTTCTGTGATGGCATCCATCTTGTGGTTGATGGCAGCCTTCTCATCGCGGATGTCATCCTCGTCCGCCTGGGAAGCGTCAGTCAGGATGTCAGCAGCACTGTTGAGCATCTCCAGCAGGGACCTGCGCTTCTCCACGTCACTCAGCATGGCCTTGGACCTCAGGAGAGTGGCCTCCAGCTGCACTGGGTCCAGGGTTACCTCCAGCTCTGCCATCCTCGCCTTGCAGTCCTCCACCCAGGGCAGGAGGTCGTCGGCGTGCCGCTGGTACTTCTGAGCTTTCTGCAAGCAGTCCTTGAGCTTGGAGTGCCTGTCAGCAGCCTGCTTGCTGAGCTCCTCCCAGTGTGTTTTCAGGCCCACCAGCTGGTTCTGCAGAGTGGTCTTCTCCTCCCCAGGCTGGACAGACAGCAGCAAAGACTCTCCCTCGGCCACAATCATCTCGTAGGAGCCGCTGTGTTGGTTGAGGCTCTTCTGGAACTCTTCTTGCTCCTGGATTTGGCTCTGCAGCCTCTCCAGCTTAGCAGAGATGGGTTGGCTCTGGGCTTGCTGGCACCTTTTGTCATCCAGCCAGGTCCTGAGTTCATCAAACATGTGCTGGAACTGCTGGGAGCTGGCGAGCGCTGTCTGCAGCCGGTTCATCCGGTCGGCTGCAACGGCAACGAGATTAGGAGGCGACAATTAAGCTCAAATCAAATAAGCGAAGTGCAATTATTTAAAATCATCTCAGATGCACCAACTGTGTTTTGATTAACAGGAAGGAGCTTTCCATTGCATCACCAGCCCCTTTTTTTCCCTAACTGATTCATAAATTTCTTAAGTAGTAAGAGGCAGCGGTAATGCAGAAGTCTCAGCCCTCCTGACCAGTCTAAATGTAAACTCTGAGAAACCAGGATCAGAGGGTGGCCACTGGGGTTTCTTCCTGCCCCAGTCTGAATTTAGGAACCTGCTTTTTGTTCCAAGCATGTGCCACCCTGCTTGGTGAAGTCATTTCAGTGGGGCTAAACACCTCTGCTCCCTCTCCAGGCTCAGGTATTGCTGGAGTTGGAACTCTCCCATGCTTGGTGCCACATAAAACACCCAAGAAAAACCCTAAAAAGTGATAAATTATGCTTCCCCTATTATTTTCATAAACCCAATGGTGGGAGAGCCCTTTGGCAAAGAGCAGGGGTGGAACTTGACATCCTAATATCTCAATCAACTCCTCCTTTATCTCACCTGCCAGATCTTCCAGCCCTTTGAGGGGAAGTGCCACCGTCTCCAGACGTTTCCTCAACTCATCCTTGAGGTACTGCTCCCCAATCAGCACGGAGAGGTCATCACAGAGGGTCTGAGCCTCTGAGATCTCCTCCTCCAGCTGCTCCAGGTCCGAGCGGATCTCGCTGGTCTCCTCCAGCTGCTGTTTGACAGCATCAGGCTGGGTGCTGATGGCCGACTGGCTGCTCAGGCGCTGCCCAACAGCCTTCACCTTCTCTGAGAGGCCCTGCAGAAGCTCCTGGTACTGGGTGCTCTTCACTATGGCTTGGTCAATCTGGCTGGAGCGGGAGTTGAGGCGCTCGGTGAGCTGGGACCATTTCTGGTTGACCCCTTGGAGCTCCTCCTGCACCTGGCTGGTGGATGGGGAGACATCTCCAGGCCCAGTCAGGATGCTCTGGGCTGCCTGGTTGAGCTGCTCGTGCTGCTGTCGGCGAGCTTCGAATTCCTTCAGCATAAACTGCAACAGAAATAACATAAAAATGTTTGCATAAAACTGACAGCTCCGAGTACACACAGTCAAAACAAACCAGACCTCCAGGGGCTTTATGCAGCCCATGGAATCAGCAGGAACAGGCCCTGGGGTGGGACAGCAGTCGGGCTGGGTAGCCCAGGATTTACTGTGACCTTGGGAATTTAAAAGCTGGGAGGGGTCTGTGACTCCTGGACTTTGCTCTCTCTCTTACTTGTCTTATAATGTAGCACAAACCACTTAGATGAGATGAAAATCTAATTATCTCCACTGGGGATTTTTTTTTTTTTTTGCTCCATGACGTGGCTGTTTAGAGCCATGTTAGGATTTGGGAGCAGGAGGAATGGAAGGGCCAGGCTGGCAGGCAGAGGGGCAGCATCAGCAAGTCCTGCAGAGCGTCAGCACAGGCCTTGTTTAAAGCAATTTCACTCTCCAAGAGGGGCCAAGTGATTCACTGCTGAGTCAATCCAGCGCAGGAAGGGAGCTCAGCACTGCTCCCTTTCCAAGTTACTCACAGCAGTTTGGGCTCAGTGGGGTTTGGAGCACTTGGAAGAGGAGCCATGAGGTCTATGAGGTCTCTGAGCACTCACTGCACCTCAGAGTGCTCACAGACCAGCACAACCTTTGGGCCTAGCAAGGTTTGGAGGACTTGGAAGAGGAGCCAGGAGGTCTCTGAGCACTCAGAGTGCCCACAAGACCAAAGCACAACCTTTGGACTCAGTGGGGTTTGGAGGACTTGTAAGATGAGCCATGAGGTCTCTGAGCACTCAGAGTATTCACAGGACCAGCACAACCTTCCAGCTCCCTCCTGGGTGAGATGTTCTCCTCCATCCTGAGCCCACCACGAAGACACAGACCCCCTCTCACCTGCACCTGCTGCTTCTGAGCGTTCAGCATGTTGGGGTCGATGGAGAGGGGGCCCAGCACGCTCATCATCAGCTCCTTCTCCATCAGCCAGGGCCTCAGCTGGGCCTCAGTGGCCTGGAACGTGGCCAGCTGGGTCGCTGACTCCTCCAGCTTCTGCTGCCGTGCAGCCGTGGCCTGGCTGGCCCTCTCCCACCTGCAATCTGAAGCAGCACCTCTGTTGGTCGTGGTCAAGCTCCTGGCCAGCCCATCCCTCCATCACCAAGGTTGTTTTTCCCTCCCTGTGGTTTTCCCCATGGGAAATCTTTATTTTCCAATAAAACTCTATCCACTCTCCATCTAAGAAGCCATTAGCCAAATCCAGTGGCTTTCTCCTAGGAGCTCCTGCAAGCTCTTAGGAGAAAACCTTGCAAGCAGGATTTCTGCGCTCTAATCACTGCTGCCATGACCTTGGGTGAGCCATCCCACATCCCTGATAAATGAATATACTCTCATGTGTACCCATCCTCACTCAGAACTCCTGGATGGAGCCAACACATTCCTGCTGCTTCAAAAGAAGGAATCTCTGGGCTTCTTTTTGAACGCACAGCCTTGTTTAGTCAACACTTAATTACCAAGGGTAGCCTCACTAATGACTGGAATTTTATATCAAGCAGTGAAGCTTTTAATCAAAACAATCAACCTGTGCTGCTAACACATTCCCCCCCACTTCCTTTTTTTTTTTTTTAAGGAGGCAATCCTTTAAAACCCACATCCATCACAGAGATTCCATTAATCACGACAAGGCTCATCTCAGGAACACCTTCCACACCAGACAGCTCAGGGATAGGTTTGCTGTTTACTGAATTTTAATTAGAAGTGACTCTGCTCTAGCATGACTTTGGGGATGCCCCTCACTCCTGAACCTCCTCTAACGTGATGTTTGGTGACAGAAGCCTCATTAATGCTCCAGGCACTTACTCAGGTCTTCCTGCATCTTCTTCCAGTTTGCTGCTTCTGGGGAATCTGGATATTTCTCCAGCAAGCCAGAAAGCGCTTCCTTCACCTTCTGGATCTTCCCAGAATTCTGTTCCAATTCAGCCAGAAATGCCTGGAAAAGAATGATTTGAACTTCCTCAGGCACAGGGCAAGAAGAATCAATGAGCAGGAACGAAGCAGCACCTACAAGCTGGAGCTGGATGATTTCTGCTCTTTGCTCCTCAGTTAAATCAATTTTTTAGCACTACTGTGACCTAACTTGGCAGCAAGGGCAGGGAAAGGCTGGGAATTGCTTTCCAGGAGAAATTGCAGTGACTCAGCAGCAAGGGCTCCAAATTATCTCTTTTTCCCTCAGCCTGACATCAACAGGTCTAAAAGCAAAGGGGAACTTGGGGCTGCTGCTCCATGAATCTGCCTGGAATTCACAGAATTCACAGAATCACCAGGTTGGAAATGACCTTCAGGACCATTGAGTCCAACCCAGTCCTGACATCTCAACTAAACCTTGGCACCAAATGCCACATCCAGGCTTTTTTAAACACATCCAGGGATGGTGATGGTGACTCCACCACCTCCCTGGGCAGCCATTTCAGAACTTTATCCCCATTTCTGTAGAAACTTTTTGCTGATATTCTACCTAAATTTTCCTTGGTGCAGCTTGAGGCTGCGTCTGGGAATGCCCTTCCTTAACTCAGGGCAAATTGTGCTAATTTGTGGCTTGTGGCCAATTCTGTGCAATAAAGCCCAATCTCTGGGATCCTCTGGGAGATGCACGGCAGAGGGGTGGAACTGGATGATCTTTAAGGTCCATTTTGTGATTCTATAACCCCAGGAAGTCGTGAAGAGCCATCACCTTGTTGTGCTCAGCCTGTGCTCTCATCGTCTCCGTCTTGGTGGGCGAGGAGGAGGCGTCCAGCTCGGACAGCATCCTTTCCTTGGACTCCAGCCACCTGAGCATGGAGCTGGCCTCCTCCTGCACCTGCTGCATGCTGTCCAGCATGGCTGAGAGCTGCTGCAGGCGCTCCTGCAGGGCTGCACCCAGCGCCTGGTACCGCCGGCTCACGTCCGACACGTCGCACTGGATCTCCGTCAGGTCTGCACCCAAAAAAACCAGCCCTGGGTCAGCAGCACTGCCCACCATCCTCCCCCTCACACTATCAGGTTCTAAGCCAGCCCCAGGCAGCCACAGAGAGCTGAGATGAGGAGTAAAGAAGCCACGCTCTGCCTGCGGAGCGATCTCGCATCATCCTCACCTCTCCTGCCACGGGGGATTTTCCACTTGTCCCCCCTTATGCCCTTTGACAGTTTACAAACAAAGCTCTCTGTCGGTGAGCTTGATGCAAGCTGAGCCCCCTTTTCATAAAGCCACTGCTAATACAAGGTTAAATGATTTGGCAGCAAGATATGAAGCCATTTTTATGCACCTATTATCTCGTCGAACCGCAGAACTAACAGCAGATAACGGGCAATAATTAAAATTGCTCTTCAAACTGGAGGGGTTGGATGCCGTTGTAATCCCACAGAACCAATAAATTTAATTGCAGGCCTTAGAATGATCTCCCATTTATCAGCTCCTAACACCACCTGACGAGGTGTCAGGGTGCTGTCACTCCCCAGGGCTGCTCCTCTCCGTCCTTCAGGCCGACCTCCACCCTCCAATTACAGCAGCTGAGAATTCCCAACCCCTTGCCAAGCTCATTTCCCTTCTGCTGGGCTGCTGGCAGTGCCACACTGAGGTTGGCATTGCCAGGGAATGGAAATGCAAGGATGAAGAAGGGACAGGGTGGTGTTGACAGTGAGCTCACCTTTGCAGGTGTGGTATCCGTTCACGCTGCCTCCTGAGCCTCCTGGAGTGGGCAGAGTGGCACCTGGGCAGAGGGGACAGGGACAAGGGGGACAAGAGGGACGAGACAGAAGTGTTAGGGATGCAGACAGCAAGTGAGGAATGGCTGCTGCATGACAGGGACCACCAAGCACTGACGTGGCATCTCCACCACCCACCTGCCCAGCATGGGGCATTAATTTGGTTTGGAGCCCCTTTATCTCTCCTCCTCCTGCTCCCCTCATTTTCCTGGAGCTGTTCCTGCCTTTCTGGAGCTTCTGGAGCTGGGCAGCTCTCCCAGCATCCCAACATGTGATCAGGGATAATGTGGCTCCTGCATGGGCTGGGGGACCACAGGCATCTTGCCTTGCCTGGGAAGCTGCTACCCTGAGCATGATTTTGTGACTTACACCCAATAAAACTGATGAATGCCTTCCCTGAAGGGATTAATTCCCCCACATCTTCCTTTTTTATGGAATGAAATTATTCAAAGCAGCCCTGTGTTCATGCTGTCTTTACCCAGAGATGCACCAGTGTCCCTTCTTTGGACACCAGATGTCACAACCAAAGGCAGATTCACATTTTCAGGCAGGTCTCTCCTTTCTAACCACATATTTTAAACCCTTCATGGACATAAGGGGCTGCACCTTTGGTCACCTTCAAGCCTCTCTCCACTTCTCCTGATGGTTTCCCTGAGAGCTGCTCATGAACTTAATCCTAACAAACAAATCCAGACCATAAATTCCCATAAATTCCCATCAGCGATGAGAGTCCAGGGACTTGTTCTCACAAGCTGGAAGACATCTTCGAGCTGGTTTCCAAACGAACCAGACATAATCTCATTGCTTCACAGACTTGAAGCCAAAAGGGAGACCAGTAAATCACATCTGACTATCACAGCCCCCAAATGTCATCCAGATATGAAACCCAACTGCTGGAGGTTGATTAAAACACTGGAGAACATCACCAGGAGAGAGCAGGAGCCACTTCCACGAGCTCCCCAGCTCTACCAGAGAGTGATGTGTGTCCCCACAGCAAACACAGGGCAATTCATTAGGCTACAGTTAATCAAGCCAAGTTAGGATGATGCATTGAAGCAATGAGTGACAATGACTCAACCACTGGGCTGAGCCTCACCATACTCAGATCACCACAGCCCCTCTGGATTTGGTTAAAAGGAGGAAATAACCCCATTTTTTGCTGGAGGCAGGCTCAGGGAAGATGCAGTGCTGACAGCAGAGATGTCCTCAGGAGTGCTGGCCACCACTCACCTGCCTTGGGAGGGGTGTTGGGGGCTGTGATCTCCACGATCAGGTTCTCCAGGAGGGTCCCTCTGCGGCCAATCTCCTCCACCTGGGGGCCCTTCCCCTTCCATTCCTCCAGGAGATCCTGCTCAAAAGCCAAGTTTTGGGGTTGGAGGCCACACTTGCCTGGCCACAGCCCCCTGTCCCCCCTGATGTGGGGACATCAGCAGCTCATGTCTGCACTGGGGGAAGTGGCTGTGATAAATCTATTTTTGCCAGGGGGGGAATCAAACAGCAAAAAAAAGCTCTTCCCAGCTAATGGGTCTGCTGAATGAAAACCTTCTCCCTCCCACCATTCTGGGGACATCCCTCCTCCCCCTCGCTGCCCTGGGTGCTGTGGGGTGTGAGGGCTGTGGGTGATTCAGCAGAGCTGAGTCAAAGCCCAGCACATCCTCATTTATCACATCCCTCTGTGCTGGAGCACAGCGGGGGCTCAGGTGACAGGAGGCCACCTTCCACATCCACCATGGGAAACACTGAAAAAACAGCATGTTCAGGTCTCCCACTCCTAAATCCCAACGAGAACAGGCACAGGGAGTGACAGCAAACCCAAGGAATCTCTCACACTGCTCCCTGCTCTGCACTGGATGCACGCTGAGACCATCAGCAAGCCTCTTCTTCCTGGGATTTATTTCACATCCCAGCACTTCAAGGCTTTCCCAAGGATTTCAAGCCTCCCACCTGGATCTGCTGCCTGTGCTGCTGCAGCTCCTGGGTGCCCAGGGAGGTCTCAGCAGGTGGAATTTTGCCTTCAGTCTCCCTCAGCCACTTCCTGACGGCGCCGACCAGGTTCCGAAACTCGTCCAGTTGCTCCTGGCAGGATGAGGCGTCCTTTTCTCTGGGAGTGAAAAGGTTTTGGAGAGTCAGAGCTCGTGCTCTGCCTCGTAATTACCCCCTCCTGAATGTGGCACGGCTGTGTCCCCAGGAGCCCTTTTTAAATTATTATTATTATTGTTACTATTATCAGATGTTGCCAGGGAACAGCACAAAATGGGGTGCACCCAGTGCCAGCCCCTCACTGCTGATCCCATCAAATCCTGCCTGGTGGCACTTTTGGGCATTCCAGTGGTGCCAACAGCCACAGGACCATCCCTGCCAGCCTGCCCAGGCTCTTTGTCCTGGGAAAAGTGACAATTTTGGGAATACAGGGCTCATTCAGGCCCCTGCATCCCTGAGGAGCCCAGGCTGTGCTGCTCCTTCTCCCAGGCCAAAGCTCCATCCATCCAGCCCATCCTGGGGGAACAAGGCAGTCTCAGGCCCCTCTGTCTCATCCTTGCTGGCCACAGCAGCTTGCACAGCCCTGAATTTCTGGGGATTATTGGGAGTTTCATCTCCTTTTCCCCACCACCTTCCCTACATCCCACAGGGATTTTGGACACACAGCCAGAGAGCTGTGGACGTTGCTGCTCTGACCCTGCTCCAGCTCCCTTTTATCCCCATTTCAGGGCACTCCAGGCTGCTCCCCATCCTCCCAGCAGCCAGCAGGACGCTCAGGGCTGGAGCTGGGGAATGCAGAGCTCCTGCTCCTGCTGCGGCACCAGGAATTTTTCACAACGCCCCCAGCCAAGGCTTTTTTTAAAGCGTCAGCTGGAGCAGAGCTGCCTCAGGATCCTGGCGTGGGAGGAGGGCGGCAGGAAGAGCTGGCTCATGTCCCCCCTCCTTGGAAAGGAGATCTCCACAGGGAGGGCCTTGCTCTGACCATGAGGCCACCCCCAAGCTCCCCTCCCTGGGACTCACCTGTCTTTTGCCACCTTTTGGAGCTGCAGGAAATCCTTCTTCAGGCTCTGCAGCTTCTCCTGCTGCTGGGAGGAGCTGGGGGTGAAGCCACAGGAGCTCAGCTCCTCAGCCAGGTGCTCCAGGGTGGCCAGGTCCTCCTGGTGCTGCCTCATCTCCGAGTTCAGCTCCTGCCAAGAGCAAAGGGGGGATGCTGGCCACGTTCCCCAGCAGCAGAGGGGATGGACTGGGCAGTGCCACAGCCTGCTGAGCTCTGTGTGGCACCAGTGCCAAATGTTGGGCACAGCTCGCTGCCACCTGCTCCTCCAGCTCAGCAAATACACTTGGAGCAGCTGCAGGGGCAAATCTCACTTTTCCCAATGCTGGTGTCTGGGACAGGGGGCCCTAGACCAAGCCAAATCAACCCCTGCCACAGCACAGCTGTCTGGTTTTGTGTCATCTTCCAGCATTTCTGAGTGCATGAAGCACCCCCTGTGCCAGGACACTTGTGGGAATCCTGCACAGCTCCACAGCACCCCTGAAAGTCTCCAAAGCTGCACTGAGCAACCTGGTCTAGTGGAAAATGTCCCTGTCTCTGAGAGGGGGCTTGGAATGAGATGATCTTTAAGGTCTTTTCCAAGCCAAACCATTCCAGGGTTAAACACTCCAGCCCTCAGGAGGCTGAAGAACATCACCAGGAAAGAGCAGGAGCCACTTCCATGAGCTCCCAAGCTCTACCAGAGAGTGATGGCTCTAAGACCTCCAAGATCTCTGGCTCTGAAACCCCCAGGGTCTCTGGCTCTAAAACCTCCAAGATTTCTAGATCTGAAACCTCCAAGGTCTCTGGCTCTAAGAACTCCAGGGTCTCTGGCTCTAAAACCTCCAGGGTCTGGTCTCTGACTCCAAAACCTCCAAGATCTCTGGCTCTAAGACCTTCAAGATCTCTGTCACTCCTGCACTGCCCTCACAGGGATATTTTGCTCTATTAACCCCATGGAGTCTTTAACTGATAAAATCCTGCTACGTTTGGACTGGATCCTAAAAGACCCATCTGAAAACCAGCCTGGCTCCTGGGAAACACCACCCCACTTTTCCCACAGCTGGGAACAGCTGGATCCTGCCAGACTGGACCTTTTTCAGACCCCTGGTGCAGGCAGAACTCCTCCCCAGGGCGTCACCTGGATGTGCTGGGAGAAGTGAGCGATGTCGCGGTCTGGTTGATTCCCAGATGCCAACACTCACATCCTGCTCTCCGTGAAGAGAGCAGGACCAGCCTGGACCCTTCCTCAGACCCCTGGTGCAGGCGGAACTCCTCCCCAGGGCCTCACCTGGATGTGCTGGGAGAAGTGAGCGATGTCGTGCTCCGGCTGGTTCCCCGACGCCAGCAGCCGCGTCCTGCTCTCCGTGAACTGCTGCAGCTTCTCCCACAGCTGCTCATACTGCTCCACCTTGGGCAGGAGCCCCTTGAGGGTGTCCTCCCGCTGCTGCTGCTGCTGGCACAGCCTCCCAAAGTGCTCTGTCACCCGGGCCAGCTTGTCCTGCAGCGCGGAGGCCGCGGGGCTGTCGGCGGCCTCGGTGAAGCGCGTCACCATCTCCCTGGTGGCCTCCAGGCAGCTCCTCTGCCTGGCAATGTCCTGCTTCAGCTTCTGTGGGGAGCACATGAGGACAAAGACGGGTTTTTAAGGAGGGTTCTTCATCAGAACTAACTGGGCTGCCCTCAGGAGCAGCAGCAGGTGGTTTGACACAACGAGAGTTGGGAAAAAATAGTTTTGTATCCCAGTTTTCCTTTCCTTTCTGACATGCCCAACACGCTCTGCTTTTCCCTGTGTCTGAAATCTTGTTAGCAAAGAAAAAAGGAGATTTTCAACAAGTCTGTGACCTTGCACAGAGATGCTGGAGCTGCCCCATCCTTGGAAATGTCCAAGGCCAGATTGTACAGGGCCCTGAGCAAGCTGGTCCAGTGGAAGGTGTCTCTGCCCATGGCAGGGCATCGCAATTAGACGGTGCTTAAGGTTCCTTCCAACCCAAACCATTCAGTGATTCTATATAAATAAAATAAAATAAAATAAAATAAAATAAAATAAAATAAAATAAAATAAAAGTAAATATAAAAATTAAAATAAAAATTAAAATAAAATAATTAAATTCAAATAAAATAAAAATTAAAAATATAAAAAATTAAAAAATAAAAATTAAAATAAAATAAAATAAAAATTAAGATAAAAATTCAAATAAAATAAAATTTTAAAAAATAAAAATAAAATAAAATATAAAAGTAAAGATAAAAATTCAAATAAAAATTAAAGTAAAATAAAAAAGATAAAAATAAAAATTCAAATAAAATAAAATTAAATAAAAAAAAAAATAAAATGGTTCTGCTCATATTCCTTTTTAGGGTTTTTTTGGTGCTTTCAGCACTCAGCAGTTACCCCTGAATGGTGCAGGTGCTGCTCTGGGGTGTTTGAGGTGAGGGAGCCAGCCCAGCCTTACCACACTGGTGGCAAGCGAGTCCTGGATGGAGGCAGAGGTGAGCACAGCTGGCTGATCCTTCTCCAGGCTCTTCTCAATCTCAGCCACGGACTGGAGGAGGCTCTCCAGGCTCTCCTGGACGCTCTGGGACTGGGCAATGGATTTCTGCAGCAGGTCTGAGCGCTCGGACATCTGCTGGGAGAGGCTCTGGAAGCGGCTCACGATGGCATCTGCAGGGTTCAGCACAGAGCATACTCAGTGGCACAGAGCTCCAAGGGCTCAGAGAGCAGCCAGGGTCACCTTTGGCTCCTCCAAAACTCTCAGTGATGACAAATCCCTGCCCCCAAACTCAGCAGTGAGACGGGGGATGTAACACAAGTGGCCACATCCCTCCCCACATGTAAACAGTGAGGATGCTCTGCTACATAATTACCCCCAAATTCCCCCAAAAAGTGATTTATTTTTGCCCCCTCTGGCTTGTTCCCACTCTCCCCAGCCGTCCCTGCCATCTGCTTTGCTCTGTACCTGTTGTCTCCTGGATGTGGCCGTGGTCTGGGGCTGGCTCCCCTTGGATGTCCAGCAGGGTCCGAGCTGCTTTCTGCAGCTTCTCCACTGGCACCTGGTGCTCAGCCAGGTCCCCCTGCAGTTGCTGTTTCCACACAAGATAAGCCAAAATCAGAGATGGGTCCCAGGCAGGATTGCCACACTCATGGAGCTTTTACACCCTCTGAGGGATTCTCTGCACTTCATTGCTGAATTGTTAAGAAATGATGGAAAAATCTACCCCCACAC
Organism: Arremon aurantiirostris; assembly: GCA_035583995.1. Classification (NCBI taxonomy): domain Eukaryota; kingdom Metazoa; phylum Chordata; class Aves; order Passeriformes; family Passerellidae; genus Arremon; species Arremon aurantiirostris. The sequence continues at coordinate 5,280,273 of JAXCLO010000086.1, read as the reverse complement.
AGAGCTGGATCAGAGGGTTTGGGCTGTCCCAGTGCCTTGTCACCCTCATGGGGGAGGAATGTCCCTCTCTGTGTCCCTCTGGGGTGACTGCAGCCCCTAAGCACCTCTCCCAGAAGTTTGACTCCACCTGACCTGCAGCACAGAACCTGCTACACCTGCAGGTGCATCTTTGCCCTCAACCAGCACAAAAAACCCCCAATGGGTCAAATCTCCCTGCTGCTGACTGCTCAGAGCAGCCAAATTCCCATCCAGGCTCCAGCACTGCTCAGGAAATCCCTCAAATGTACCTTGGTGCTGGCAAGCTGCTTCTGCAGCACGGCCAGATCTGAGGAGACCGTTTCTGAGAGCAGCTTCCCCAGGGCAGCCTCACTCTCCTGCAGCCATGTCCTCAGAGACTCTGCCACCTCCTGGAACTGCTGGTAGTGATCCAGCAAGGTGTTCAGGTGGGAGCCCAGCTTGGAGCACTGCAAGGGAGCAAGGAGAGGTGATAAGGATGAACATAAATGCTGAGCAGCCCATGGGAAAAGGAACAGGAATCAGCAAGAAAGAAAAAGCAATTAAAAAAAATCAATCTTGCCACAGGCTAAATGAATTACTAGGGGCGACACGCAGACCAACAGCAAGACAAGGGTGTTGCCCAAGCCTTGAAGAAGACAATCCTTGTCCTACAATCTACAAATGTTCTGGCAGCTGGGACATAGGAAGAAAAGAGCCCCCAGCTCCCAGCCCTTCCCATACCTTGGAGTGCAGCGTGGTGTATCTCTGCGTGGCATCCTCCAGCTTGCTCTTGACCACACTCCTGGACATCACCAGCTGGGATTCATCACCCCCAGCATCCCCATCCAGAAACTTCTCCCCCGACATGGTGACGAAGCGCAGGTCACCCTTGTGGGAGATGACATCCTCGGCGAAGCTGCCCTGGCGCCGCAGCAGCTGCCTCAGGGAGGCAGGGTCGCTGTCCCCCTTGCACATCCCCTGCAGCTCCTGCTCTGCCTGCTCCAGCCAGGCCTGGAACTCCCCGTGGTCCTGCAGGAACTTCTGGAGCTCTTCCCTGAGGAGCTGCACCCGTTTCAGCTGCGCCTCGGCGCGCGCCAGCGACGCCGGGTACCGCTCCCGCAGCTGCGCCAGCTGTGCCTGCAGCCTCTCCTGCTCCTCCCCAGCCAGGCTGGGCCCCTGCTTGTCCAGGAAAGCCTGTGCTGCCTGCGTGGCCAGGATGATGTCCTGCTGCTGGGACAGCAGCTCCTGGTGCTGCGCCTGGAAGATGCAGGGAGAAAGGTGAGCTCGGTGCTGAGGGGGCTCTGCTCGCCTCTGCAGGTGTGGCTGGGCCAGCACTGGAAGGGTTAAAGGGCAGAGTGGAGCAGTCTGGTCTAGTGGAAGGTGGGAGTGGAACAGGATGATTTTTTAGATCCTTTCCAAGCCAATTATTTTCATGATTCTGTGACAAAGCTCTGCTCGCCTCTGCGTCACCCAGGAGCTGTGGCTGGGCTAGCACTGGAAGGGTTAAAGCAAAGAGTGGAGCAGCCTGGTCTAGTGGAAGATGGGAGTGGATCAGGATGATCTTTAAGGTCCTTTCCAAGCCAATTATTTTCATGATTCTCTGACAAAGCATCAGCAGGGTGGGGAAAACTGGGAACGTCCCAGGTTGGGCTACAGGAGCACAGAGTGAGCCCTTCTGAGGCCATCCTGGGCACCTGCTGGACCCTGGTTCCACCTTGTGGGTGGGCACACACCCACCACACATCCTGCATCTCCTGCAGGGCCTGTCTGAGCTTCCCACATGGAGAATCCCATATTTCAGACCCATCTAACAGCAGGGACAGGGAGTGGGGCAGGAGGCTTTGGGTGGGACAAGGTGTCAGTGCTGACCTTCAGCCTCTCGTAGTGCTCATCCAGGCTCTCAGCAGCACTGTCTGCTCCCACAGTGTGGCCATCAGGGACATCCCCAGTGCTTTTTGCTGTGCCTGGGCTGGCAGGGTGTGGTCTGTACTCTGGGAGCTCTCCCCTCTGCTCCAGCGACGCCACCCAGCTCAGGAGGGAATCGATCCTATTGCTGTTCTCCTCCAGCTCCTTGGCAGCTTTCACCTGAAAGCACAAGGACTCCAGATAAGAATGACCCAGTTCTTGCATGTTCAGCAGACTGCTGCACGGGGGAGGGAGACAAAAATCAGCAGAAAGAGGAAAAAAATAAAAACCCCGAGGAGTTTCCCAGCCTCAGCAAATGCCTGAGACACCTCCAGACCCTTTGTGGCTCTCTGGAAGGCGCAGAAAAGCTGTGAAACATCTCAGCCTCGCTGCTACACTGAATTTCTCATCCTCATACACCCCAAAAGGGCTGGGATGTGATTGGCAATCCTCATCCATTAGGGGTCACCCCAAAGGCAGAGCAAGGGACCTTTTCCTCCCGCATTCCCTCCACAACCAGCTGCAACTCCCAAGGCATTTAATGACAGAAATATCTGGGGGAAACCTCACCCAGGGAACACCCAGGAAGGAACCACAAATTGCTCAGTGCTGCATCACCCAGATGGGCTCCCAGGACCTCACAGTCCCCCTCAGGCAAAGCCTGGAGGTTCCACAGCTCCTGGCACGTTACCTTCTCAGTCTCCTGCTGCACTGCAGCACTCACAGCACTCTCCAGCTCCTTCTGGGCCACCTCTGTCCTCTCCTGCAGGGACTGGTACTGCTCCTTGGCACGCTGCAGGTCCTGCTGCAGCGCTGCCAGCTCCCCAGGCTCCAGCTTGGCCTTGTTCTCCTCCAAGAACTGCTCTGTGCTCTTCAGGACACCGGCGAAGGAGGCGGCTCTGCTGTGCATGCTCCTCTGCAGCTCCTGCGTGGGTGAATTCATGAGGCTCAGGGCACTCCCAAGGTGAAACCTCCCCACCTCTGCCCTCCAAAATTTAAACATCACTGACCTTAACATCGCTCTGCCTCTGCTGGAGGGCGGGCAGGTCCCCCTCTGCTCTCTGCTGCTCTGCCAGGGTGTCCTCAGCCTGGCCCAGCCAGCGGCTCAGCTCGGCCAGGCTCTGTGCCCGGGCTGCCTGCTGCTCCTGCAGCGTCTGTGGGCACAGCAAAGGGGACAGGGGCACAGTCAGGGCCAGCCCTGCACCTCCTCCTCTCACGCTGCTGAAAGGCAAGGTGAGGTTACAGCTCCTGGAGGGGAGGATGCAGCACAGAAAACTTTGCGGCTCTCCAGGTGCTCCCTGTCCGGCAGCAGGTGCCACATCCCTGCCATGCTGGTGGCACTTCTGTCACCATTGGAGGTTTCTCTCTGTTGAGCAGCAAGATGGAGCTGCACTGCTCTCCCAGCAAAACTCAGCCACGAGTTTCTGTGCCTTCTCCATTCTACTTTACAAACATTTAAACTGCAGCAGAAACTCACTGAGTGAGAGGCAATAACAGCCTGGGTCAGGCAGCGCCACTGTGGAGCCCCAGACAACCCCAAATAAGGGATTTTTTAAATGATTTGGGGTTGGAAAGGGAGCCCTGGAAAGGGAAAGTGTTTCTGTAGCTGATCCAGCTCCTCTTTTTGCTGCCAGAGCACAACACAGAAGCGCCTGTTTGAGCAATTGAGCATGATGTGACCTGAGAGTCCCTGAGAGCCCCTGTCCCCCTCTGCCAGGGGAGACAAAAGGTTTCTGAGATTTTCACTGGGCATTTCAGCAAGGTGATGTACAAACTTGTGCAAAACACTGTGCCTGTTTCTCCCAGTCACAAGAGAAAACAACAGAAGCGAATTGAAAGAGCCTTCTTAAGAGCTCTTCAGCTGCAAAGCGAGTTCTTCCTGGGTTAGGATGGGCTCAATCTGAAAAGGCAAAGCAAACTGGTTAATACACACACACACACACTCCAGAGAGGACAGGCAAGAGTTACAGAGAGCAATTGTTAATAATAAAAACACATTAATCCTGTCTTGGATGAGAGGATCCATGCAGTGCTGGGTGCTGCTCAGAGATCTGAGGACTTGCTTTTGTCCTTGCCAGCTGTTTCCCTGGGACAGCAATGCCTGATGTGTGCAGTGGAAATAGGGCATTGGGCGTCTGGGGTGGCCCTTCTGCACAGAGATTTCGGGGGTGATTACAGGGTTTATTCCACCCAGCCCCAAACAATTCCATATCTAGCAGAGAACTGCTGCCCAGACCTCAGCAGGGCTCCACATTTTGGGAGCAAAGCAACTTTCTGCCTGGTAGGAAGAAGAAAGCCTTTTAGAGGAAGCTCATGACAGTGAGAACTCCTGAACTGGGAGTGGCATGCAGGGGAAATCCCAAATTGGAGGTGCTGCTCCTGTGGCTGGGAAGAGCTTCAGCAAGCAGAGGAGGAGATGTCTCACAACCTTCACCTGCTCCGTCTGCTCCGCTTGCTGGAGACAGAGCTGCAGCACCTCCAGCCGTGCTGCCACACGCTCTGACAGGTCCCTGAAGGCTTTCTGCAGCTCATTGAGCAGCCTCAGCAGCTGCCTGCTCTGCTGGGGGGTCAAATCCTGCGCGTGCTCCGAGATGAGGAGCTGGATGCCAAAGGCAGTGGCGTCCAGCTCAGCCTTGGTGTCAGCAAGGGGCTCCTGCAGCTCCTGAATGGGAGAGAAAAAACAGCCAAAATGACCTTAAAATGACCCTAAAGTGACCCTAAAGTGGCCAGGGTTGTGCTGCACTGCTTCCCATCTGCAGGTGCCACAGGAAATCTATTCCAGAGACACGAAACTCTCCCAAAACTGCACTCAGCATGGAGGTGAGGGTCACAGACATCTTTTATGAAAAATCCTTTCCTTAGGATTTTTCCTCCTGAGAAGCTGGGAGGCCTCAGGAACAAAA
>JAXCLO010000086.1:5259657-5275368 GCA_035583995.1 Arremon aurantiirostris | reverse complement strand
TTAATATAATATATATCATAAAATAATAAATCAGCCTTCTGAAACATGGAGTCAGATCCTCATCTCTTCCCTCCTCCTGAGACCCCTGTGAACACCGTCACAGGTGAGAGCATCTCACCACTGGGATTTTCCAACTTCCCTCTGCACCAGGTGCTGGAGGCACCTCATCAAGAGGTTTCTTGGATGTGTATAGGGCTGCCCTTGGGTCTGAAGGTGACTCAGACCTGGCCAGAGTGACTCCATCTGCCACCACCAGCTCTCAAAGCCTTAAATCCCCTGATTTCCATGCCCAAGATGCCACCACCACGCTTGGAAACAATATTTATTGCTAGAAAATGGATAAGGAGACTGGGCTGCTCGTACAGGTGATGGAGACCAGGGCAGGTGTGATGCAGCAGCCTCCCAGAGGATGCAGCCTGACAGGAATCTCCCCAGGTCCCTCAGCCACCATCACACCCCTGCACAGGAGCATTTCACACAACCAAACCAGGCTGTGTATTATGGAAATAAATTATTTTAGAGAACACCCAACTGAGCAGCTCCTGCTGCAGCACAAGCTAAGGGCAAACCCTGGGAGAGAAGCAGGTTTAAAAGCTTCTCTTTTAATGTATTTTCATTATACACTTATATAAGTGCATAATTATACAAGTTATATACACTTATAAGTGTATAATATAATATGTAAGTGTACAATTATACAAGTTATATACACTTATATAACTATACACACATATTATATACTATATATTATATATTATATACTATATGTTATATATTATATATTATATATTATATATTATATATTATATATTAGTGCATAATTATATACGTGTAATTATACACTTATATAATATATAAGTGTATATATTATAACGTGTATTATAGAAATAAATGACTTTAGAGAGGACACCCAGCACAGCAGCTCCTGCTGCAGCACAAGCTGAGGGCAAACCCTGGGAGAGAAGCAGGATTAAAAGCTTCTCCTCTGTGCAGAGGGCAGCAAGTTCAGCAGGCTGCAGGATTAGGGGCATTGCCATGGTTACCTTGTAGTGCTGCAGGCAGTGACTCAAGCTGCTGCCATCGGTGGCCTGCTGGAAATCCCTGTCATCCAGCGACTCCGTGGTGCCACAGACCCAGCTCAGCAGCTCCTGCAGCCTGCCCTCCAGAGCCTCGTGCTGGGCCAGGATTTTAGCCTGAAAAGCAGAAATTCGTGGTTTAAAGGAGGAATTTTAGGGAGTTTTTTGAGGCAGCAAGGGGGCAGTTGTCAGCTTTACCTTTTCAGCTTCTGCTGCCCCACGAAGGTTTTGCAGCCGCGACTGCAGGACCTCACTTGCAGAGCTCAGAGACTTGTGGAGGTTCTTGGCATCCTTCTCCAAAGCCTTCAGTAACTGCTCAGGGACCTCTTCAGGGGGGTTGGCCACAATCCTCTGCACGGCATCCAGCTCCTGATTCACTGGGAAGCTCAGCTCCTGCAGCTCAGAGCCCAGAGCCTGAGACAAAGACAGCACCACAGGGTGACTTCGCCTCCCTGCTGCCAAAACCCAGCAGGGCTTTTGGAGAGGCAGCTCCAAACACTCAGCCTGGAAAAATTCATCCCACCCTCCAGCCCTGCTAGGCTGCCAGCACTCTCCTGCCTCTCTCCAGGCTGTAAAATTCCTGTCAGCCAAGCTCAGGCTGTTGCAGGAGGGATGAGGTTTGATATAAAAGCCTGTTAAACCTGAGAGAAAGGTTTCTTTCCCCAGGAAGCTGGGGAGAGGGGGGAAAAGCTCTGTCTGACACCAGCCAAGCCTGGCCCAGCCCCACTCACCTCTGCTTGCTGCCTCAGGTCGTGCAGGGCTGCCAAATTCTGCTCTGCTGGCTGCACACGTTTGATTCTCATCTCGATGTCTCGGAGCATGGAGAGACAAGATATCAGCCTCTGGTCGTGCTCCAGACACATCTTCTTGCTGAACTTGATCTGCAGAATCAGACAGGAAATCAAAGCTTCAAACTTAGGCAGAAAAGGAGACAAAGTGTTATATAAAATTATTCTTTTTTTTTTTTTTTTTTCCCAAAGGAGAAATTTGTTAATAACGTTCCCGCTCATGGACTCGCCACTTGCCAGCCTTATCTACAAGATTTACTACAGGAGAAATAAACCACATGGTTCTTTTTCCAACATAAGCTTATAAATGGCAAGAGATCTCTTGGTGTTGCAGCAAAAGTGCCAAAAAAAAAAAAAAAGAGTTTTACTTGTTAGTCATTTAGCAGTAATGCTCCAGCAAAAGGAGCCACAACTCAGCCCTGAGCGTTTCCAGTTGTACATCACCAGCTCCTTTGCCAAATCCACTGCAACATCCACTCCTCCTGCTTCAGCTGCCCTCTGTGCTGAGGATCTCAGACAGATTTAGCACCAAACATCCACAAATAGCTCAGGAAAAATTGCCTAAATAGCAAAACTATTCACTGACCTGGGCTGGCCTCGTGGACTCCCTCGAGGTTTCCAGCAGCTCCCCCTCCACGATCACAGGTAAGAGCAAACCTGGGCCTGGCTGCTTGCTCCTCTCCTGGGGGGGCTCTTCTTGGGGTTTTGGGGGAGCAGGGGCTCCTCCTTGGTCTGCTCTGAGCTCAGCTCTTTGCTCGTGCTGCTTCTCCTCTCCAAGCTCCAGGACTGCAGAGGTTTCCTGAATTTCTGTGGGTTCCTCTCTGATAATTAAGTCATGGGGCAGTTCCTGTGCCACGGTGGCTGTGCTGGGCACGTCCTGGGTGGTTTCCATCCTGGTGTCATCCTGTGCCATCCTTTTCTCCAGACTCAGGCTCCTTTCCTCACATTTCAGGGCCACCAAGGAATCTTGCCCATCCTCGGTCCCACCTTCCACCACCTCTCGAGTTTCCCCGTCCTCAGGGAGCACCTGATCCTCTCTGGGGGTTTCTTTGTCTTTCCCAGGAATTGTTTCCTTCCCTTTTCCACCCTTGTGCTTGGCTGTGCCTCGTGCCAGCCCAGCAGCAGCCTCGGTGCTGGATTCATGTTCTGGCTCTGGCACCCTGGAGACAAAGCGCTGCTCCTCACCCTCTTTACTTGGAATTTCTTGGGGAGCCAGGGAAGGAAGGAGCTGCTTCTCTGCAGGTTTCTCTGGCTGAGCGCTGTCTCCTGGAATGCTGCCCTGCTTCGCTTTCTTTTTCTTGCTTTTCTTTTTCTGGGTAGGTTTTAGCTCAGTTTCACTTGTTTTTTCCTGCTCAACGGCACTTTCTATGCGAGGGGTTTCTCTTTCTGTGTGCTTGGCAGCTGTTTTCCCTGCAAGCTCATCTCCCACAGGAACACCAAGCTCAGGGGGTTCTGCAGGACCCATCCCTCCCTTCCCTGTGCCCACACTGACAGATTCCCTCGGGGCTCCTGGTGTCTCCTGGACCACGCTGGTCACTCTCCCTCCTTGCCCAGAAGGCACCACTGCACCTTCTTCACCTGCCACAACTCCCTCTGCACTTACAAACTCTCTCCTCTTCCTCCTCTCCTCATCATCACCCTCCTTGTGAAGCACCTCTGTGCCCTTCTCCAAGCCCTGTCTCTCTGTTTTCTCTGTCCCTCCATCCATTTCTTCCCTCAATTCCTTGCCCTGGGCTGCTCTCACTTGGGAGATGCCTTTTGGGATCCCTTTTTCCACAGCCCCTGCCTCTTTAGGGAGAGACACTGTCCCCAACACTGAGGGGAGCTCTGGAGTCACCTCAGCCTTTGCCTGGGGGTGATGAAGATGATGATGATGTTCATCTTGGGGATGGACAGCACCCTCTGAAGTTTCCTGGGGCTTTAATTCCCTTTCTGTCCGTGCTTTGGGGGATTTCTCAGTGGCTGCAGCTGCACTCTGAGCTGTGTCATAGCTCACAGCTTCAGGATGAGCTTCGGGCTCAGCACCATCGGATCTGGCATGGAGGATGACACCTTCCTCTTTTGGAGACAGTTTTTCTATTTTTTCCTGCATTTTTTCCACTTTGAACACCCTAGAGCCAACTTTCTCCTCAGACATTTGCACATCCCGAAGACCAGCAACTAACTTTTGGCTAATCAATCCTTTCCCAACAGCCTGAGCTGTGTCATAGCTCACAGCTTCAGGATGAGCTTCGGGCTCAGCACCATCAGACCTGGCATGGAGGATGACACCTTCCTCTTTTGGAGATAGTTTTTCTATTTTTTCCTGCAAAAGTTGTGTTTTTTCGACTTTGAACGCCTCAGAGCCAACTTTCTCCTCGGATATCTGCACATCCTGAAGACCAGCAGCTAACTTTTGGCTAATCAACCCTTTCCCAACAGCTTCCCTCACAGTCAACCTTTTCCCACCGGGGGCATCCACGATTCCCCCAGCCCTGAGCTGTTTGGTGGCGATGGCTTTGGCCATGGCCTCATCCAGCACGCCCTGCTCCACGGCTGCCCTCAGGGACAGCCTCTTGCTGACAGAGCCCTCCACCAGGCCTCCACCGTCTGCCTGCGCCTGCAGCAGCCTCAGGGCGGGCAGGGGGTCCACCCTGCCCAGCCTCACCGCCTGGGCACACGGCAGCTTGGTGCCTGTCGCCTCGTCCCTGACGGCCTGCAAGGGATGCGCCTCCAGGTACCGCTGGCCGGATTCGACGTCGATTCTGCACTTCTTCAGGAACTCTGAGTAGGGGGTGATCTGGCAGGTCTCGGGGTCTACAATGCCTTCTCTCATTTCTGGGGATGACAGGGCTTTCTCCACCACCTGCTGGGGCACCAAGCCCTCCTGCACTGCCTGACTCAGCGCCAGCCGCTGGCCAGAAGCTGGATTGAGGATGCTCCCACTCTCAGCCTGGATTTCCTGCACTTTCCTCTGGAATTCTGCACTGAGGAGCCCCAGTGACACTGCCTGGGGCAAGGGCAGCTTCTCCTTTGTAGCTGGATGCACAAAGCCCTGCAGGACCACGCTTTCAGCTTTCCTGAGCTCCTTGCACAGGTCTGGACCGATCAAACCGTGTTTCATGGCGTTGTCCACCGACAGCCTCATCCCAGACACGTGGTGGATGATCCCTCCATCAGCCACCTGCTTGGTCAAGAGCTGAAAGGCTTTTTCCTCCTCCAGGAGCCCTTTCTCAACAGACTCTGCCACAGTCAAAGGCTGCTTGCTTGCAGGATCCACAATCCCACTGGTCTCAGCCTGCAAATTAATGAGCTTCTGCCTGGTCACCTCATCAGTGCCTTTCCCCTTGGAAGCCTTCTCCAGCTTGACCAGCTCTGCCTGGCTCGTTGGCTCTATGAGGCCCAGATTTGAAGCCAAAGTCACCGACACCTTCTTGCCACGTTTCAAGTCAACAATGCCCCCAGTGACCACCTGCCCTTCCAAGATCCTCATGGCTGTCTCCTTGTCCAGAAGGCCAACGGCAGCAGCATCCTTGATGGAGTAGACAAAGTTGTTGCCCGGGTCAAGGACACCACTTATGGCTTTGTCAGACGTGAGGACCTTCTGGAGCAGCTCCTCATCCATCAGACCTTCTTCAATCACGTCCTCAGTGGTCAAGGATTCACAGGCCTGAGGGTCAAAGAAGCCACTGAACATCTTCATCTTCTCCATGAGTTTCACAGCTGTGTGGCCAGACACCACCCCAGAGGCCACGGCCTCATCCAGCAGCAGGGTCCTGCCCGTCTGCTCGTGGGTGATGCCACCACTTTGGAGCTGCATCAGGAGCTTTTCCAAAGTGTCCTCTGCTTCCTGCTCCTCAGGGGCTGGCAGGGATGGTTCCTCAACGCCCTCATCACCCAGCACTTCTTCCTGCTCTCCTGTGTCCTCTGCTTCCTGCTCCTCAGGGGCTGGCAGGGATGGTTCCTCAACGCCCTCATCACCCAACACTTCTTCCTGCTCTCCTTCCTCCACTTTCAGCACAGTTTCCACGTCCTTGCTTTGCCTCTCTGCTGGTGCTGCCTCCCCACGTGGAGGGAGCACAACCTCCTCTCCTGCCAGCACACCATTTTCAACTGTCCCCTCCTTCAGCAAATAAACCTCTCTCACATCTCTCACATCTTCTGCCCCTCCTTCAGGCTCCCTCACACCCTGGGACCTCTCTGCCACCATTTTCAGTCTGTCTCTGCTTTCTGGAACGCCCATTGTTATGCAGATTTCACTTTTCACAACCACTGCTCCACTTTCCAATGCCCTCTTCTGATATTCAGGACCTTCCACTCCATCTGCTGCAGGAGGCCTGGACTCTTCTTCTGCCTCAATCATCATTTCCTCTGTTTCTCTGATAAATCCACTGGGAGGTTCGGGTATCAGTAATTTTACCTGATGTTTATCCCTGGTTGTAAAAATCACCTGTTCTTTTCCAAATTCAGCATCAGTTTCACTTCTCATGGTCTCCCGTTCAGTGGAAATCTGCTCCTGCTCTTCTACACGCAGGAAATCCTCTGCATCCTCCAAGAGGAGACTTTCAGGTCCCACCACCACCTCCCCATTCTCCAAAGCACTCCTGGGCGGTAGGATCTTCTCACTTTCACCTTTTGAAGGAGCAAATTGGAGCTCAAGCTGCTGCAAAGCCAAACCATTGCAAGGTTTGCCTTCAAGAGCTGCCTCTGCCTCCTCAAAGCCTTCCAACACCTGTGCACAGGATCCATTTTCCTGGCTTTGGATGAGAGCTTTAGTGAGGTTGTTCAACTCTGCATCCACCAGGAGCACCTTCTGGCCATCGTGGATGTTGATGTAGCTGTGTGTCATCAGGTGGAACATCAGCCTTTCATCATCACTCCTCAGCAGAGGCTCCTCCTGACCCATGGGGCTCCTTCCAGGGGAGCTCTGGCTCCTGCTTGGAGCTCCAGAGAGCTGCAGAGGTTCCTCTTGACCCATGGGGCTCCTTCCAGGGGAGCTCTGGCTCCTGCTTGGAGCTCCAGAGAGCTGCACGCTGGCCAGGACATCAGGGATGGCTGTTGACTTCAGCTCCCTCACCACCTCTCTGTCCAGGATGCCCTGCTCCACTGCCCTCTGCCAGGACACCACCTCTGTGGTTTCTGGGACAAAAACAGCCTGCAGGAGCTGCCTCTTGCTCAGAGCCTCCTCCATCAACTCCGTGGAGAGCATCCCCTGCTCCAAAGCATCTGCAACGGGGATGACCTCCCCTGTCTCTGGCCACAGCAGCCCCATGAAGGACCTCAGGGATTCCAGCACCAGCAGTGCCGTCCTTGGAGCCACCAAACCCCTCCTCAGGGCTTCATCCATGCTCAGCCTCTCTCCCATGGTGGTGTCCACGATCCCACCAGTCTGGAGCTGCCGGATGAGGAGCGTGCAGGCCAAATCCTGCTCGATCAAATGGTGCCTGACAGCCTCATCCACGGTCAGCCTGTGCCCTGTCCTGGGGTCCACAATGCCACCGGCAAAGAGCTGGGCTTCCAGCAGCCTGGTGGTCACCTGCCTGTCTATGAGCCCCTCCTGGAGAGCACGGAAGATGCTGACCTCCCTGCCTGACCTCAGGCTCACCATGCCACCCGCCAGCTGCTTGACTGGGAGCAGCCTCAGCCCGGTCTCGTGGTGGGTGATGCACCTGCCCAGGAGCTCAGGCAGGCTGATCTTCTCAGCAGTGTTGGGGTCAATCAGATCCTTGCCAGCCTCCAGGTGAGACAGGAGCCTGGAGTGGAGCTGGGGGGGAAGGAGCCCTTCTTGCACTGCTGTCTCCATGCTGATTCTGCCCTGCTGGAATTTAAAGCCCCCGGTGAGGAGCTCAGCCTCAAGAATCTTCAGCCCAACGCTCTCACTGATCCTGCCCTCTTCCATGGCAGCAGCGACGGGGAGGAGCTGCCTCCCTTCACATCTGATCTCTTCCACCTGCTGGAGGGCATCCTTCAGTTCCTGCAGCACCTGGAATGCCCTGGGATCAATGATGTTTCTTGCCAGGGCTTCCTCCAAGGAGAGTTTCTCACTGGTCTCTGGGACAACTAAGTCAGAGGAGATCACCTGGGCCTCCAGGAGGACCAGGCCTGTGTCCTGATCTATCAGACCTCTCTGCATGGCACCAAACACAGGGAATATTTCTACCGTGCCAAGATCGATCACTCCTGCCACGGCTTCGCTGCCCTGGAACAGAAAGAGAAGGAAAAGAATTAAATCAAAATTCAGCATTTCCAGCACTCATTGCATGAGTTTCAGGGAGGCCTCACTTAAAAAACAAAACAAAACGAAAAAAAAATTAAAATCCCCAAACAGGCTAGAAAGTCCTAAAGTGTTTGCAATCTAGTCCATCACCAGGGCAGTACCAAGATGCTTCCAATATCCACCAGCAGCAATGCAGCAAAGCAGCAAGCACCAAAATTTAGAATCATTCCTAATGCTCCACAGAAAAGAGGGCAGGAGACCAACAAGCACAACAAAGCCCTTCAACAACTCCAGCTTCAAAAAGTGAAGACAACACAAATCCCACCCATGGGGAAGAAAACCCCCCAAAACCTCCCACCGTGGGGTAAAGAGGAACCTTCCCCAGCACAGCCTCCATGCTGACCCCTGCCATGCTGAGAATCCTGCACTTCCCAAGCAAATCCCAAGTGCCAGGATGGGTGGGGAACACCACAGAGCCCCGTGGCATGGAGCAGCTCCCAGCCATGCATCAGGGCAGGAGCAGCACAGCTCCCCAGGCACGACCATGGCCCCTCTCCAGCACCTCCAACTGCTCCTCAGACAGGGCCAGGGGAGAAATGGAACAAGCTGGAGGTTCCAGCATGAACAGGGACAAACTGGAACCACACCAGCTACTGGAGGGGCTTTTCTTGCTGCTATCCCCACAGGGAGGGTGATAATTTAGGTGATAAAGTGTCTTTGTTCAAAGGCTCTTTGGACGTTTGGGTTTCTCCCAGTGCCATTGGTCAGGTATAAGGCTGGCCCAAGCTCTCCAAGATTTTTGTGGGGATAACAAGGAGGGAATCAGGACTATGGAATGAATTCCTTTTGCATCCCAACACCCTGCTGTGGGGACAGGAGGAACCTCCTGGGACAACCTCAGCTCTCCACCACCATCGCCAGACCCTGACGTGCAAACTCAGAGACGTGGAAAGACAGAGAAAGAGGGGAAAGGGGGGAAAAACAAAAGAGAAAGATCAAAAAAGGAGATGGATGGGAGTAAAAGGCTTTTACTTACCGACTTGCAGGGTGTGCCTTGAGCAGTTAAAGACAGAGCCTTATGGAGCAGTTCAGCCGTATCACACACAGTGTAAAGCTTGGGGTTAGCGTCCAGCATGCGACTGTTTTGTTTTGCAAAAAGAACCCCACACACAGGTCCGTCCTCTTTCCCTTCTGTGTGTTTTGTTTTTGTTTGTTTAAATCCCAGGGGGGTTAGTTAAACTTGTAAGCAAGGATGTCAGTTAATCTTAAAAACAGTTGACATGAAACACAAACCATACAGGGACACATCATGCTCAATTTAGCGCGCTCTGCTTTGCATTTTTTTTTTTTGGTCTTTTGTAACTTCTTTCTGACAGTTGGATGTTTCCAGCAAGCAAATGTTAAAGAGTTCTTCATGCTCCCTCTACAGTGAAGCAACAGCTCCGCAGCAGAGCTGCAGGGATGGTTTTGCAGACGGGGATTTGAGGTGAAGCCCCACTGCCATCTCTTGTTTTGCTGCCTGGCCTTCATCGAGTCTGTGAGTGAAAACTGTTCCAGCCCCAAAGCAGCCACCAAAACAGCTTGACAAGCCCTGGAGAAGGCTTTTGCTCTAAAATAATTTTCCTGATCAAAAGGGAGGAAAAGGGAAAGGAAAAAAAAAAGCACCCATTCCACAGGGAGGCTGCACCAAATCTGTGATGGCTTAACAAAATGATTTGTTCACCTTTCTGCTGTCAGCACAAGGGCTAAAGGGCTTGCAATAAAATAAATCATTTCCTGCTCTGAAACACCTGGAATGTGCTGTAAAGTCCAGTTTGGAGCAAAACACTACATTTTTAGGTGAAAGCTGGACAGGAAGATCTCAAAAAATGCAGCTCTGCCACCTTCTCCCCATGAGTGGCTTGAACAGGGCTTCACTCACAGACCTGACAGCCAAAACCTGCATCTCACAGCCAGATGTGAGCGGGCTGTTGCTTCAGGGTACAGGGAGCCAGCAAGCAAACACACAAAAATATCCATTGACACATGAATATACACTTAGAGAACAGGCACACGTAAATCTGTGAATGACAGCTGGAACAGAGGCAATAAGGATGCGCTCCCAGCCCTCCCTGCAAGGATGGGGCTGGTGGATGTGAACAGGGAACAGGTCCTGAAGGTCCCCCAGGTCAGATGAGGGGCTGGATAATGTAATTGCCTTCCACAAGGAAGAGAAAAACCCTTGGCCAGACCCTGAGGCCACGTCAGTCCCACCTTCCTGCAGTGGGGCCGAGCCCTCTGAGTTCACAGGACACAGATTCCCTCAAGGGGACATTTCCAGGGCAGAATTCCATCTGCCACCCTGCTCACCAAGCACGAGTGAGCCCCGTGCAGGGGGCAGAACCCTGATGGCAACCAAAGCACAACTCTCACAACAGCTCCTGCTTGGCCTCCAGGCACCACCAGATGCTTTGGGTGACCATGAACAGGAGAGAACCACGTGCAAGAGGCTGTGAGTGGCCAGAGGCCAGAGAAATAGCACAAAATGAAACTTTTCCACAGCCTGAGGAGTGGACAGGGCTGAGCAGGGAGCAGTACCTTGTGCTCTGTCTCCTGAGCCAGCTGGCTCTGGAGCTGCTGGAGCTGCTCCGTGGAGTTGCTGCAGAGAGCCTGGTAGGTTTCCTTCAGAGCACCAATCTGAGCAGAAATCTGGTCCTTTTCTGGTTGGGAAAGCCTGCAAAGGGGAAGGGGAAATCTCAGGGTGCTGGCCAAACCAGCTCCACAGAATTACCACATCCTTCCAAGCACAGAAAAAGGCCAAATCCACTGTGAGTCCCTTCCTCTCCCTGCCCAGCTCAGCTAAAACCTGCCAGGATAACCAACCTGCATTGTAACAACCAAATCCCCAAATATATGCGTCTGCATCTCAGCTAAAGAGGATTAATATTGCCCCACAGCATAAATGAGTGCACATTTCACAGATCTCATTGCAGACAATAAAGAAGAAAACTGTGGCGTGCAGCTCGTTGTTTTTAACTGGAGTCAGGCACTGGATCCCATGGATCCACAGCCCTAAGGAATCTCATCTCCAGCCCCTGTTCCCTCCCTGGTCACACTCACTTGTGGCTGTGTTTTGCCAGGAAGATTTGGGAAGTTTTGATGGCCTCAGAGACCTGCTCCTTCTTCGCAGTCAGCTCCTCATTCAGGGCCTGGAAAAAAAATGTAAAAGTGAAATAAAGCAGCTTAATGCAGCTGTGAAATAAAAGAGCAGAAGTTAAACCTCAGGGTCTGGTGTCAGCCCTGCTTTACCTGCTGCTCTGAGATGGATTTCTCGATGTCTCCCAGCTCTCTGCTGCCAGCAGCAGCTGCCCTGCCCTGCACACTCTGCTTCAAGCCCAGGGCCCAGCCCAGGAGCTCCTTCACCTTGTCCACGTGCTCCTGCTTCTCCTCCTCCACCACTTTCTGCAAACAGAGCAGGGAGGAGGAAGACAGCCCCGTCAAAAGTGGTCTCCAGAGCGGGAGGAAGGGGAGATGCTGCTCCCTCATCATGGAACAGCATCCTTGGGGATGGAGGGGATGTGGGGACAGGTCCAGGTGTGCCCCATGGCCTCACCTCCTCCTCCTCCAGGCGCCGCAGAGCGTCGCTGATGTACTTCACGTGCTGGGTGGTCAGAGTGACCAGGGCTGTGTAACGAGTCCTCAAATCCATGAACTGCCAAGGGGGAAAACAGAGGGAAAAGGGAGTGCATCAGTCCTGCTGGCAGATCTACAGTGTCACCCTTCACAGTACACGACATGGATGAGGCACCTCTGGCTCGGGAACCCCCCAGGGCACCTCTGGCAGAGCTGGGATGGCACCAATGGAATGCAGCCAGTCTGCTGGGGAGGGTGGTGGTGGTGGCCACACAAGGCATGCTGCACGACACTGGAGCGAGGGGACACTCCTGCCACGGACACTGGGGCGGGTGCTGGACTCTCACAGAGGGCTACTGGGATCTCTGATGTATCCACACAGAGCAGACAGGAGCTCGGCTCCCTACAAGGTTCTCATCCCAAAGATGCACACACAGCAACACTGCATGGTGCTCTGGTTTATTTACCTCAAGCAAGGCTGGAGGGCTGAGCCGACCCTGCTGGATTTGACCCAGGGGTTCCCAGGAGTCAAGGTATGGCATACCTGGTGCTTAGGGCACTAAGCCATCCTCTCTGGCTAGTGGAAAAAACAGCGAGGGTGGAAACTTTACTTATACAAGAGAGTTCAGCAGGAGGGAGCTCATTTTCACAGAGGCTGCTGGGTGGTTTTGCTGGGCGTGGAAGAAGCCCCCAAAATGTCCCCCTGCTGAGCTGAGGTGGGTTCCTACCTCCTGGGTGATGGCATCTGAGGAGGAGAGCATCCGCCGGCGCTTCATGGGCGACTTCTGCTGCGACTCCACGAAGGCCCTGTAGGTCATCAGCTGCAGCTCATAGTCCTGGAAAGGTGATGAGATGTGGAGCCTGTGAGATTTGCAAACTCTGCCAGGGCTGCCCCTGCCCAGCCCACCCCAGCCAGGAGCTGTACCTTGACAGCAGCCGAGTATTGCTGGGAGAATTTCTGACACTGGTCCAGCTTGGCTTGGTTCTTCTCAATTTCTGCAGCCAAAGCCTTCAAGGGAATTCAAAGCAAAAATGGTTGTCAGAATAGATTGGCTGAGTTGCTGCCCAGAGAAGGTGTGGATGCCCCAAGCCTGGAAGTGTTCAGGGTCAGGTTGGAGCAATCTGGGATAGTGGAAGGTGTCCCTGTTCACAACAGGAGGATGGAAACAAGACAATCTTGGAGATCCCTTCCAACCCAACCTTTCTGGGATTCTATGACAGCAGCCATGGGGACGTGAGCAGAATTCTGGTTCACATCCCTGCCCTTTTGGTTAAAATCTTTACACTCTCCAATTTTTCACGCAAGACCTGATCTGCACCTGGAGCCAAGCAGAGCTCCTCCACTTCCCAGACACCCAGCTCAGGCCTGCAGCCTCTCCCCTGCTGCTTCTCATATTCCCAAGCTCAGAGAATGACAAGAAGCGACACGGTCAGGGTAGCAAGCAGACATCACGAGCTCCTGCCTCACCGTTTGCTGGCTGAGCTGCTCCGACAGCACCCGGCTGTCCTCAGCCTGGCCGGGCTTCATCAGCTCCTGCTGGGCTGTGATCTCCTCAATCCACTGGATCAGGGCGCTGTGGCACTGCCGGTAATCGCTCAGCACCTCCTGGATGCTCTCCAGCTCCGTGTGGCTGAGAGGAAAACACCACAGGTAAGAGGAGAAGGGAGGGTGAAATGCCACCAGGGTGAAATCCCAGCCAGAAAAATTTCCCCTGCACCCAAGGCTGACCCAAGGGTGAGAGTAAAGGCGGGAGAAGAGGAAGGAGGTTTCTCACCGGGTCTCGATTTGGGCACAGACTCTCTGCCAGCGGTCCCACAGCTGGCTGCCCTTCTCCTGGAAGCGCTCCAGGTCGATGCTGCGCTCCTGCCTCAGCCAGAACAGCTGCTCCCCCACCTCCTTTGCCCTCGCCATCTCCTCCTCCAGCCTGGAGAACACGGAGCCCTTGTCCTTCACCTCGCCGAGCCATTGCTGCAAAAGGAGACAGCACCGGGTCAGTGTCACCAAAAGCAGAAGGGACCAAGGCAGGGATGTCCTCCCAGACAAAGGTGACACAGCTGGGAAGGGGTTAATGGGTTTATTTTCCCCTTCTCCTTAAGCTGCTAAGAACTGGGAGGTGTAGAATGAAGGGGAACACGCTCCCAGGTCAGATTGCAGACAAAGCACAAGCCACAGCACCTCCTGTACACTCACAAAGCAATCAGGGCTCTCACATCAGCAGCACAAAACCCTCTAAAAATGTATCAAGGCAAGAAAAACGTCCCACAGTCCAAATTTAGCAGAAAAAAGGAGAGAACGCTGCTCCTAGTCCTAAACACATCCATACTCTTAACCCTAACAACCCTCTCCACCCCCATCCTATTTCCACTTGTATACAACAACCTCAAGAACACCCCCAGCACAATTACAAACAGTCAAAACCTTCCTCATCACCAACCTGCAGGGCTGTCCTGTGCGTGTGAATGGCTGCCAGGTCAGCAGGAACAGCCTCCTCCTGGCTCAGCTTCACCTCGTAGCCCTTGACCAGGGATTCTGCTCCCTGGGTGCTGCGGATAATGATGTCAACCGTCTTCAACCTGGTGAAATCAAACAGAGCACAGTGAGATCCCAGGCATGGCACAGATCTGGAGGGGGATGGATTCAGTTACACCCATCACAAGGTGCGTTGGTAAGACAGGATAAGGCCTTTAGTGAACTGGGAACACTCAAAAGGGTATTTGGGAGCAGAGGCGCATCCCCAACTCACTTTTCCAGGTAGATGGAAGACAGCCCATGTGTCTGCTGCATCTTGTTCACCACCAGGTCCAGCTCTGAGCGCAGCTGGGGCGTGCTGGGCCCTGCAGGAGCTTTGTCCAGGAAGCTGTAGCACCTCTCAGACACAACCCTGAGCTCTGACTGCAGCTGCTGCAGATCCTCCTGTGTGCGCTGCAGGGGGAGGGAGAAAATGTGAATGGAGAGACCAAACAGGCAGGGAAAAGGCAGGGAAACAGGCAGGGGGAAACAGGCAGGGGGAAACAGGCAGGGGGAAACAGGCAGGGGGAAACAGGCAGGAGGAAATAGAAAAAGACAGGGAAAGAAACAGGCAGGGAAATGGAAAAAGGCAGGGGAAAAAAGGCAGGGAAAAAAAAAGGCAGGGAAAAAAAAAGGCAGGGAAAAAAAAAAGGCAGGGAAAAAAAAAAGGCAGGGGAAAAGGCAGGATTGCCCTTGGCAAAGCAGCTGGTAGGAAATTAAGCAGGCTGTCCACCTGCTGAGATTCCCTGATGCCTTCTGCATAGCAAAATTCCCTCAAACCCCAAGATTCCCTCAAACCCCGAGATCCCCTCAAACCCCGAGATTCCCTCAAACCCCACACCCTTCACCCACGCAGAGGAGCCACAGCTGTTTTTGGGGCTGACCTCCTGCTCCGCAATGCGCAGGGTGTTCTCCTGGATGGTGTCACCATCTGCCCGGGCGCTGCTCGGGGCCTGGATGCGGCTCACGAGCCGCTGCTCGCACTCCTCCAGCCGCAGGCGGACGTTCTTCAGCTCGGACAGGTACGTCCTGGCCACGGTCTCATCCTTGTCCTCTGCAAGGCAGACACACACAGAACAGCAGCTCAAGCACCACTGGTCAGGAGCTGTCCCAAACGGGACCTGCTGGAATGCCCGGAGCCTCTGAGCATCTCTGCTCAGATGGAAAACACCTTAACGAGACAACTCCATCTCTGAGCTCAGAAAGGAAGGTGTTTGGAATGTTTTCCATTGAGGAAAACACCTCAATGGAATCATTAAACCAACACCTTAATTACATCACTAAATCATCTCCTTCTGGAAATGAGTCCACTCACTGGAGTCCTTGCTCCTGGTGGGACTCACAGGGTCACAAGTGCCACCACCACGAGTATTTTCCCAAAGACTAACTGCAGGAAGAGCTCCTTGCTTGGAATGCATCCCCTCTGCCAACACTACAAGGGGAAGGGGACTCAGTGTCACAGACATCTTTTATGGAAAATCCTTTCCTTGGGATTTTTCCTCCTGAGAAGCTGAGAGGGCTCAGGAACAA
>JAXCLO010000086.1:5199100-5248941 GCA_035583995.1 Arremon aurantiirostris | reverse complement strand
ATAATATAGTATAGTATAATATAGTATAATATAGTATAATGATATATGTGATATATGATATATGATATATGATATGATATAATATAATATAATATAATATAATATAATATAATATAATATAATATAATATAATATATCAGCCTTCTTACAACTTGGGTGTCAATTCTCATCACTCACTTCATCCTGGGAACCCTCAAAACACCACAACAATTGGTGACCACACAGAGGGGATGTGCAGCCCCTGAGGGGATGTGCCCCACACAGAGGGGCTGTGCAGCCCCTGAGGAAGCTCCTCAAGCCCACCTGAACACCAGCTCCTCCAGCTGGTAGTAGTTCTCGTCGCGGAGGATCTGCACGTCCACCTGGAGCTGGCGGATGAGCCCCTCGCTCTCCTGCAGGAACGCCACCACGTCGGCCTCGTGCTGCACGGGCTGGCCTGCCTCCAGGTGAGCAGCGTCCTGAGGGGACAGGGGACGCTCAGGACGAGCCCCCTCAGCCCTGAGCGGGGCTGAGAGTCACAGGGTGCTGGGTCACAGCACCTCCTGCCACCAGCCCATGTCACATCCTTCTCCCCATCCTTCCGTTTTCCCTCAACAGGGAGCTGCTCCATGGTTGGAGGTCAGAGACCTCCTCTCCCAAGTGTTTTCCTGCTTCTTAAGTTGGTGTTTTTTATGCTCCAGGTGGAGCTCCCCTGCCACACCTGCAGCCCCAGCAAGAGATACTGGTGGTGGTCTGTTACACACATATTTTATGAAAAATCTTTTTTGTTAGGATTTTTTTCTCTTGAGAAGCTGAGAGGCCTCAGAAACGAAATGTAAATAATGATTATCTGCTGCTGTGGAATGCAACAGGGGCATCTTTGATTGGTCTCATGTGGTTGTTTTTAATTAATGGCCAATCACAGTCTGTCTCAGACTATCTAATCAATCACAAAATTTTATTATCATCCCTTTCCTTTCAAGCCTTCTGATGAAATCTTTTCTTCTATTCTTTAGTGTAGTTTTAACAAATAATTTTCTTTTAATATAATATCTATCATAAAATAATAAATCAGCCTTCTGAAACATGGAGTCAAGATTCTCTTCTCTTCCCTCATCCTGAACACCACCACAGTGGTTCCTTCTCCTTGCCCACCCTGGGAGCTGCTGGGTGGCAGTGACCATTCCAGGAGCCCCAGGTGTCCAAGGGTGCTGGAGTTCCTGCTATCTCTTTTCTCCTATAACAAAGAAAATCTCTTCAGAAACTCAGGGTCTCTTCAGAAACCTGTTCCCTACCCAGGGTCTGCCACTGAGTCCTTTCCACCAGGCAAATCAAACAGATTTTGGGGGTTGTAAGCCTCATTATACAACAAAAAATATTCAACAAGCTTTTCTAGAAGTGCTGTTCTCCTCTCTGCAGATGTCCAGCCCCACTTGCTGCATTCCTAGGGACAAAACCATTCCCCATCCCTCTGTCCTCAAGGTGATCCATGGATCACCAAATATCTGCCACCACCCCTACAGCGCCTCTGGGACAGGCTCAAGGGCAGAAAAGAAAGGAAAACGTTCCAGGGGGAACCCACCAAGCCAGGCAGAAGAGAGGAGAGGAGATGGGTACAAAACAAGAGCAGGAAAACAAACAAATCAATAAAACCAGGAGGGGCAAACCCCACTCACAGCCTGCAGCGTGTTCTTGGCCAGGGTGAGCTTTTCCTCACAGCTCAGAGCACCATTCTGGATTTTGTTAGCGATTTGCAGCAGCAATTCCAGCCTGCAATGACAGAGGGAGGTGAGGGAGGGGTTTTGGGTGAGGAAGGAGCAGGGGATGGCCCTGCCAGGGGCACAGCACCCACCTCTCCACCGCCGGCCGCAGGAGCTTCTCGCGCTCCAGCATCTCGATGATGAGCTTGCCCCACTCCTCCTCCACGTCGTTGGGGTGGTAGCCCTGGGGCAGCTTGATGCGCCCAAACTCAATCCAAACCTGGGGGAAACATCAGCAGGATGGCATTTCCCACCTCTGCCTTGAGATTCCAGCAAGGGAAGAGGGGCTCTGCCTCCGCTCCTGCAGTGCGCTGCTCACTGCCTGGTTTATCCTGAGGGGTGTTCCCACTTCTCCACTCCAAAATAAACCTGAACTGAGCACAGTTCAGCCTTGCTGAAAAAGCACAGCACTCCCACCTACCAGCCTCTGGGCAGCCAGGATGATCCTTACCTCTAGCAGTTTGTAGAGCTCCTCTATCTGTCCTTTTTCCTGCTCCTTCGCTGGGATTTCAGTTTCTTTGAAGTGTATGTACTGGTTATAAAGTGCCTGGGATGAGAAAGGCTCATCAGGAACCACCCTGGGGAGTGCCACCACCCATCCCTCAGCACTGGAGACAGCACACACTGAGCAGAGACCTTGTGCAGCACCTACCTTTAGCTCTACAGGGTTCTGGGGGAAGGATTTGTCTGACATGAGTATCGTGTGCTGCTTGATCCACGAGATGAGGGACTCCACGCGGGTCTGGTACTCCAGCCACCTCGAATCCACCTCCTGTGGGGCGAGAGTGTCTTTGCAAGCACTGCTGGTGGGCAAATCACAGAGAACTGAGGTGCTGCAGGGTGGGTCGTGTGCCAGGGCCTTCCTGCTGTGATGCCATCCCAGGTACAGGGAGGAGGAGGAGGAGGAGCAGGATCCTCCTTGCTGGTTGTTCTCTCTAAGCTCAGCTTTTTTCCTGCTGTGGCTTTACAGACACCCCAGCAGTTCACAGGGCAAACACCATAATGGGGACTCGTCCCCGTCCTCAGCCCTTTCCCACAGGGAACAGCCCCTTCCCCAAACCCTGCCCAGAACCCCCAGCTGCCCCCCAAAAGGCTGTCCCAGCCTCCCAGCCCTCAGCAGTGCTTACGATGGCGCTGATCCCTTCTCCTCCCTCGGGGACTTTGGGAAAGGCATCGTAGATTGAAGACACGTAAGTTATCACAGATTTCTCATCTGGAGAGGGAACGTCCACATCTGGAAGGAGAGAAGCAGAAAGGCAGTGAGGAAAGGAGTGGGAAGAGAGGCTGGCATGTCCCTGCAGTGGTGTCACGCCCTGGGCACCCACCTTCAGCATCCAGCAGCCGAGTGACCCCCAGGCGCTCGGCGATCTCGAAGGCCTGCTCCAGGTTCTCCCTGTTGCTCTGGATCTGCACCCTCTCCATGTCCACCAGATCTGGCCTGCAAGACACACCCCAGAGTCACAGCCAGCACCAGGCGGGCAGGGCAGAGCATCCCAGGTGGGCATCACTGCCATGGGTGGTTCCCAGGGCTGGTCTCAGCTCCTGCCCCACGTGGGGGCTCTCCAAGGGGCTGCAGGACTTCCCTGGCTCATCCCCTTTGGGAAGGGGGTTCAGGCTGCAAAGAAAAACATCCTGGTGGCAGCTGGGGAAGAAGGAATCAAGAGAGGATTAACTGCTGCTTGGGAGACCTCCAAGATGCTTGGATAAAAGCACGGATGGAAGTGCTGCTGTTCATGGAGAGCAAAAGGGCAGCACTGCAGCACTCAAGAGTTTTAAAGCTTTTCATTTCTGCCTCTCTACCCAACCCCATTAAGATTTTTTTTTCTTGCAACCTGATGTGTCTTTTGCTCATTTCAAGCATCCCCCCCTCCACAGCTACCACCACCACCACCACTATCTCTTGCTGAGGCTGCAGGTGTGGCAGGGGAGCTGCACCTGAAGCACCCTGTTGTAAAAAATACCAACTTAAGAAGCAGGAAAAAACACTGGCAGAAGAGAGAACTCCAGGTATAAAAGACATTGCTCCCTGCCACATCTCCAAGCACTCCAGCCCATCACTGACCACAGTGGTGGGCAGAGACCCCTGGGAGACCCTCATCCCTCCTCCCACCCTCCTGACACTCCCATTGCTGCTCCCTGCCCACCTGTATCTGTGGATGAGGGCGTTGAACATCTTGCCATCGCTCCAGCAGGAGGAGAAGTTGGTGCACTTCAGCCCGATGTAACCTGCTGTCACCTTCTGTGTCCACAGCAGGAGCTTCTCCTTGGCTGACATATCCCCCAGCTCCCCGCTGATGTAGATGTCAGAGATCTGCAAGGAAGCAGCACGGCCATGGGAGGATGCAGGAGCAGGGAAATCCACCAGGATTTCCTTGCCCCAGACCTGGCTACCAGAAAGGGCAGGAGGCAATGTGGTCACCATGGGGAGAGGGGACACTGTGGAAGGCCAAGGAATTTGGGAAGGCATCGCAGGATCTGTTTGGGCAGGCTGGAGATCCAAACAGACATTTTCCAACCCCATTTGACAGGGCCACCAGGGGCTGCTTGGCCACAGAGCCCAGCCCAGCTGGGCCACGAGCTGACAGCTCCAAACCCCAGCTCCCAACAACCAGCAGAGCCACTCCCTGTGCACCATCCCTGTCCGCACAGCCAGGGACACACCTCACTGGGAACACCACGTCCTGGAGAGAGGAGGCTCCAGGCAGGTCCTTTCCTGCCTCTCCCTGCTCCAAACACGCCGTGCACCCTCCTGTACCCTCACTGCTCCTGCCCAGCACCCTCAGACACCTGGGGCTCCTGGAATGGTCACCACTGCCACCCAGCAGCACCCAGGGTGGGCAAGGAGAAGGGACCACCACCAACATCTCTCTTTGGGGCTGCAGGTGTGGCAGGGGAGCTCCAGCTGGAGCATAAAAAATACCAACTTAAGAAGCAGGAAAACACTTGGAGAGGAGGTCTCTCTCTCTCTCTGACCTCCAGCCATGGAGCAGCTCCATATTGGAGCAGCATCCACGGTGGGCAAGGAGAAGGGACCACCACCAACATCTCCTGTTGGGGCTGCAGGTGTGGCAGGGGAGCTCCACCTGGAGCACCCTGATATTAAAAAAAAAAAAAAAACAACTTAAGAAGTGGGAAAACACTTAGAGAGGACGACTCTGACCTCCAGCCATGGAGCAGCTCCACGTTGGGGGAAAAGGGAAGGATAGGGAGAAGGATGTGACATCCCCGCTGTGCCTGGCTGGTCCAGGGGGTGCTGGTGCCAGGGGTGCTGGTGCCAGGGGGTGCTGTGACCCAGTTCCCAACCAAAGGCAGCGACAGTCACGGACCCCTCAGACAGGGCTGGCTGCGAGTCCCCGACTGGCACGTGACGCCACGCACGTGTCCCCGCATGCCAGCAAATTCCTGACTGGCACGGCTTCCTCCTCACCCTCCCCTCCCCAGCTCCCCAGTTAGCACAATTACCTCCCCTTAATTAAGGGCAGGACAAAGGGGAGGGTGGGAGCCACGCGGATTTTCCAGGGTGCCCACGGAAAGGCAAGGCAGGCTGTTTGCTTCCCAAATTCCTCCTCCCAGCACTGCAGGGAGCAGGTGTGCCAGCACCCAGCCCTGAAAACACCCGAATCCCTCCCCAGAACACGCTCAGCTGGGCGCTGGCAGCGCTCAGGGCTGTCAGACATCCCTGAGCAGGCAGGAGACAGGGACCTGCGGGATTAGCAGCGTCTGTCCCGCCCCGCCGGTGTCATTGGTATGCTGCAGCTCACCTCCCTCTCCAGCCTGACACGCTCATCACACACAGAACTGCTCTTTGTCAGCTGCTGCCACGCTGCCGGAGCTGCCTTTAACTCCTCCAGCCCCGGGGCTGCCTTTCCCTTTTCCCCAGGGATGTCAGGAGCAGGCACCTGGTGGCAGAGCTGGGATGGATGGCATGATGTGCTGGGTGAACAGCAGGATGCAGGATGGGACCCTCCACACCTCCAGGGAGGACTCACAAAGCTCCCTCTGCTCAGCACCCCTTTATTAATTACCTGATGGCTCTTAATTAAGAGCAGAATGAACCTTCCTGTGAACCCACCCATCAGCTGTGCCCCACCTGGGCTCTGAAGCAGTGCTGCCCATCCAGGAGCACTCACAGCACCCAGATCTGATAAATCCTTTATTTTTAATCCCTGCCACAGCACTGGGGTTCTCCAAGCACTGGGCCTGTTCCCTGAGAGCATCCTTGGTGGAAACTCTCCCAGAGACGTGCTTATGGAGGTGCAGGGTGTGGCACCAGCTCCACCCTCCTTTCTTCACATGTCTGTAACACGACAAAGATTTAGGGAGGCACCAGCAAGGAAAGAGAGTGGAAACTCTCAGGAATTGGGGCCAAACCATTCCAGCATCAGCTTTGTGCATCAAGCAACTGGTGGCAGGATGCTGAAGGCCACATGGTGGCTGTGACAGTGGTCCCAACCTGGCAAAGGCATCAGGGCCACAGCCCCTTGAGCCACACACTTGTCCTGGGGCATCCACAGCTTGGCCAGACCCAAGGGCACCTCTGCCCACGCTGTCACCCCTAAAAGAGTGACCAGCAAGCAGCAACAGGCTCTGAAACACAGCACCATCCCCTCCTGTTCCTCCTGGAGACCCCTCAGGGCCCCCAACATCTCCATGTTCATCCTGCTGCCATCCATCCTGCACGGGCAGCAGAAATGGGACACCCCAAATTCACACCCTGAGGGCTCGAGTGGCAATGGTGACAGCAGCCACCAGCTGCACCCACTGCATCCAGGAGCTGTCACTGCCAGCCTGCTGTGCCAGGAGCAGGGACAGGACAGCTCAGTCCCCAAGGGATACTTTCACAATGGAGGGGAAAAGCCTCAGGAGCTTTCCGCCCCAGCCGTCCTGCCACAGCACGAGATTGCCCCATTGCTGAAACGACCATGCCCAGGAGCCAGCAGGATTTGGGATCCCCTGAACCAAAATCACCATACCCAGGAGCCACCAAGATTTGAGGTCCCTGAGCCGAAGTGACCATGCCCAGGAGCCACCAGGATTTGAGGCCCCTTGAGCTGAAATCACCATGCCCAGGAGCCACCAGGATTTGGAGTCCCCTGAGCCAAAATCACCATACCCAGGAGCCACCAAGATTTAGGATTCCCTGAGCCAGATCCTCCCACCCCACTCCGGAAAGGGGGCACACTCACACACTGACCATTGCTCCGGCTGTCCCCGAGCTCCCCCTGCAAGCCCGGCCCTCCGGAGCGAGCCTGAGGCCACCATCAGCGGGTGACACCGCGCTCCCAGCAGCTCCGGTGCCCTTGGCCGGCCGCTCGCTGCCGTACCCCGAGGAGCTGCGGGCTGCGCTGCCGCTCAGGGACGAGGCGCTGCGGGACGCCGCCGGCCCGGCCCCATCTCCCTCCGACGGCAGCCCCGAGCTTCTCCCCACGCTGGGGTTCTCCAGCTGGTCCACCATGGGGGACGGCGTGGACAGCTCGGACACGGTGCCCGGCTCTGCTGCGGAGGAGGAGGAGCAGGTCCAGGCGGTGCTGGAGGTGGGATCATCGCTGCCTCCTTTCCCCCAAGCATCCCTGGGTGCTGAGTCCTGGCCGGGCACGGGTTCATTGCTGCCTCCTTTCCAAGCATCCCTGGGTGCTGGTTCCTGGCCGGGCACGGCGCTGGCCGGGGACAGCAGTGTCCCAGCACGGCCATCGGTCGCTGCGCGCAGCGGCAGCAGCACAGCCCGGCAGCTGCCGCTCCTCTGCAGCTCGACCAGGCGGCTCACCGCCTTCTCGCAGTCCTTGTCGGCCGGGTTGTCCAGCAGGCGGGCGATGACGGTGGTGCCTTCCTCCCGGGCAGCTCCCGCCACACCCGGCCGCTGCGGCTCCAGCACCAGGCGCGCTTTCTGCAGCTCGCCCTGGAAGCGCTCCTTCACCTGCACGATGATGCCGGGATGCAGAGCACCCAAATCGGCGTCCCGGCTGCCGGAGGGCTCCTCCTCTCCTCCCTCCTGCCCTGGGGATGCCTTCGCTTTGAGCGCCTCATCCTCATCCTCGGCCACCTCCAGCGGCGGCGGCTCCTCCTGCGGGGCCGCCTCGGGCATCGCTCTCCTCTTCCCTCTCCGCCTCCGCTTGAAGCGCACCCTTTTTTTGGGAGACAGCGGTGCCTTCTTCCCCGCTTTTTCCTTCTGCTCTTTAACGCAGCCCAGCGAATTCCCCATCTCCTGCTGCTCGGCAGGAAGGCAGCTGAGCGAGTCGCCGGCTCCCGAATAAATCCCAAGCGGGGCTTCATCGGATCCGACACCGCGTTCCACCGAGCGCCCCTTGCCGCCGTCCCCTCCCGCCAGCCCTGCCGCCACCGCCGCCGCTCCAGACAGCCATCTTACAGCCTGGGCGCTGCGAGAAGACAAATTCAAAGCATCTCACTGCAGTTCAGAAATCACTTGACCTAAAAGCAGAGGGAGCGGGGATTGGCTGCGGCGTCCTTCTCTCCAAATATGAGGTAATTGGAGCACGGCCCTTGCCAACACAAACAGGGGGGAGCAGGAATCGAGGAGGGGAGTGGGAGAGGCTGGGGAAGACGGGGATAAAACACAAAACCTAAAGGAAGGTTGGCAAAGGTAGAATAAAGGAAGGGGTGGGAGAGAAATGGGAAGGGAAAAAAAAAAATAAAAAAAAAAGGCAGGGAGGAGTCAGAGTGACTCTGCATGCTCCGCAGGGCTGCTTCCCTCCAGTTCGCAAGGTTTGCTCCTTAATTCTTAATTCTTCATTCTTCATTCCGGGAGCCCCAAAAGCCCAACTGATGTGCTCACTCTGCTGCCAGGCTCACCCAGTTTGGGGCACAGAGGTGCCCTGGGGACCCAGCACCGCTCCAGGGAGCTGCAGCCAGAGCGTCCCAGCAGGAACGGGAACGGGAGGATGATGATGCTGCCCAGCCCAGTTCTGCCTCTCTCCTGTGGTTCCTGCCCCAAACACCTCCCAGGGCAGGGGTTTGAGGGGAATGAGCACCCCAACTCTGCCTGCCAGCTCAGAGGGACCAGGGCAGGGTAACATGCACCAAAAGTGGGGGTGAGGCAAAAACTGGGGACATAAAGATGGGGGGACTGAGCTGAGCCCCAGGAAGCAGAGAAACATTCAATGAGGAAATGCTCAACGGGAAACGCTCAACAGGGAGCAATCCAGAGGATGACTAAGGGAAAACAGTGACCACAAGAGCTCTCAGGACATGAGGAAAAGCCCCCAGGGCACCGGGGCACCCTCCTCATCTTCACCACGACAGAGCTGGCACAGCCTGAGCTCCACAGCAGCACCATCCCATCCCCAACCCCTCTGGGGCTCTCCCAGCCGCCTGCCCCCAGGCAGCAGCACTGGGACACTAAGGGAGATTAAGAGGTTCACAATGGAGCTACAACCCCAGAAAAAATCCCGTTAGTGCAGCAGTTGGAGCAGGACACACAGACTCACAGCACCAGCCCTCTTCTTGTGTCACCCACACCAGGGTGGCCGTGTCCCCTCCCAGCCATGGAGGGCACCCAGGACCTCCTGATGCTCCTCTCCTGCGACAGAGGATGCACCAGAGCTGGTTCACCACAAGGACAGCAGGGACAAGATGCCACAGCCAGGGCCCCACAGAATGACAGTGACTCATCAGCATCCAGAGCCTGACCCCGGCTGCTCCCAGGGCCAAAGCCTGGGAAGAGCCTCGTCAGCAGCCTCACACCCAGCTCAGCCCCAGGCTGACCCCAAAAGCCTCTCCCTGAGGCACTGCCCAGCCTCCAAAAATACAATCTTCCAGTGCAACCTTCCTTAAGAGTCTCACAGCCACACTGGTCCTGCCTGGAAGAGCCCAGCAGGGGTAAGGCAGGGAGCTGGGATGCAGCAGATCCTACAGAGCTGGTGCCACATGGCCAACGAGCTGCTGGCAGCACCAAACCCCAAATGCCAACTCACTGATGGACACACATCACCCTCCTGAGGCCATCAAACCCCAAATGCCAACTCACTGATGGCCACAGGTCACCCCCTGAAGCCATCAAACCCCAAACGCCAACTCACTGATGGCCATGTCACTCCCCTGAAGCCATCAGAGCTACAATTGGATGATTTGAAGCCATATAAGACCCAAAACTCGCTTTTCCAACAGCATCTCTAGCACACAATTGCTGGAGACAGTCCCAGGTCAGGGCATTTCTGCCATCCCTGTGCCGTCACCCAGCTGACACATTCCACGCCAGTGAAAAGTTCTCCACCCAAAGGGTCAGGAGTGCCTTGGGATAAAACCCCTGGCCCCTTCCAAATTTACTCTTCTCCTCCAGACACTCCAGCTGAGCAAACAGGCACGGCCAACAAACCACACAACCCATCATTAACGATTTCATTATGCAAATGACGAGGGGAAGCTGCTGCTGCTCGCCCAGCTTGGTCTCCATGACACTGCCATGAACCTCCAGGCCCACCCATGCGCTGACATCTCCATGGAAAACGCAGAAAAACAAGGATTCCACAGCTCCTGGCGGCAAGAAAATCCCGTGTCCTACCTGGAAGTGGAGGATGATGGTCCAGATGAGCCCCAGGGTGAGCTTGGGGTTGCCATCTGTGATGTCATCATTGCGGATATTCACCAGTTTCACCTGGAAAAAAGGCAAAAAGGGTCAAAGCTTCCCGTCAGCCTCACATGGAGAGCAGGGGGACACGTCCCCACCACGCTGTCCCCAGGGCCACCCCAGTGAAGAGAAGGCACACAGGAAGATCCCAGGCCTTCCCAAAGAGGTAGAGATGGATTTTTCCATGTTTCCAGCACTCTCCATCCTGAAGTGCTTTCCCAGCACTTAATGGCTTTAGTTCAGCTCACAGAGCAGCGTCCCCAAAGCCCTGAGCACTGGTGCATAACTGAACAGCTACAGAGCACACAGAGAGGGGGCAAAACGGGGATGACCAAGCTTTTACTCCAGCTTTAACTCAAAACCAAGCTCTAATAAAGGCAGGAACACCCTCAGTCCTCCCAGGGGGAGTCCTCTCTCCCCAGCGCCCCATGGATCATTCTGGGGTAAGATCCCAGCAAGGCCACCACACTTCAAAGGGAAAAGCTGTTTCATCCAAGTGGAGAAACAAGTTCCCCAGAGCCCTTGGCAAAATGTCTCTATCAAGGAGCTGAGGAGGAGGAGGAGGAGGAGGAGGGGGGCTGGAAGCAGCTCGCCCTCCCTAGAGTAGGGAATGTGCTCAAATTTATTCCATGCCCTCGGGCCAGCAGCGAGGAAGAAAAGTCTCTGCTCCAGCATGAACTGGTACCATTTATCATCATCATCATCATCATCCCCTTGGCATATCTGGGAGCATCACGGTGGGGAGGACCTGGCCCAACAGGCAGAACAGGACACCCAGCCCCTGGGGCTGTGGAGGCAACAAGTCTCAGGATGCATCCCACTGCTCCGGGCAGGATCTGCCCAGGGCTGTGCAGCTCCCAAAAGCCTGTCCTCCAAAAACTGGGGGATGATAAGTCCATGCTGATATCCTGAAGAGTGCCAGCCCCGAGACCACAGCTGTGTGGGCTGGGCAGAGCCAGCTGCCACATGTCCCCAAAAATTGGTGGGAAGGCACAGATGTGCCACAGCCACTCATCCCCACAGCAAGGATCTGCCAGGGAGCCCCAGGGGAGCCTTTTTGGGGTGCAGAAATGACATTTGTCAACCCCTTCTCAAAGCTGGGGTCAGGTCCCTTTTTCACAGTGGTTTTTGTGTGCAGGGCTGGTTTCCAGAGGCACAACACCCACAGGAGAAAATCCACAGAGTAAAATCCCCCTGCAACCCATCCTCCATCAGCGCCACAGAGACGGGCACACCCCAGCACAGGCTGCTCCTGCACTCCTCCCAAAAGCCTCAGACAAGACAAAGAATACACAAAACCACCCAGCTCTGCTGGATGAGCTTTTATCAGCCCTCACCTGTCGCTGCTTCAGGAAATCCAGGGCAATCTGCACGTTCTGCAGGCGGTGGAAGCGCATCCGCCCCTTCTCACGCGGCTGCAAAGACACAAGGCAGCACTTTTTAGGTCAGGCTGCTGCTGGGGCTGGGCTGGCAGCACCCCACATGCACAGTGATCCCCCCCTGGGACCTGTCAGCGTGCTGCTGTGACCCCCTGTGCCCCCCACACGTCCTGCTGTGCCTTGTTCTGGAGTAAATAAAGTCATTGCTATGCACAAAGTCCTGCTGGAAGAAGGTTAAAATGGCCTGGTGGGAGATGGAGGTGGGAAGATGCTGAGATCCAGATCTCTGCTGAGGTCCTGAGGGTTTATGTGCTGGCCTGGTTGAACCTCTGAGATCCCAGGGCAGGATCTTGTCCAGCTCAGGGACAGCCAGACATGCTGGGAAGAGGATTCAGCAAAGAGGTGAACTCAAACAGGAACAGAGTCCAGTTTGTCCAGTGGAAGCAGAGGCAGGACAGGGGGACTCAGGACAGGGGGACTCAGGACAGGGGGACTCAGGACAGGGGGACTCAGGACAGGGGGACTCAGGACTGCAGGTCCCCATGATGGCAGAGGAACCCTGAGCTCAGCACCAGCCCCTGCAGCTCTTCCCACCCATGGCAGGGGCTGCTGCTCCAGGTTCCTCTGAACCCCTTGGGAAGGGGCTCCTGCTCCAGTTCCTCTGAAACCCTTAGGAAAGGGCACAAGAGACACCCTGGGCCTTGCCCATCTCTGCCGAAGCTGAGGGATTTCCAGAAGTTTCCATCAGCTGAGCCACAGGCAGGGAAAGGGGATGGGAGGTTTGAATCAGCAGGAGCGGGAGGAACAACACCCAAAAGCAAATCCCAGCCTCAAGGTGAGGAACCACCAGGATGTTCATGGAGTCACAGGAGGTTTGGGTTGGAGAGGACCTTAAAGACCATGTGAGTCCAGCCATGGTGGGGGGACACAGCCCACAGCCATGTTCTGAATGCTGGGACACCCCAAGTGCTCTGAGTCACCTTCCTGCTCCAGCCTGAAGGGAAGAGCTGTCCCTGCAAGGAAAAGTTGGATTTGCAAGGGGAAAATCTGCCCCTGGAAAGGGAAAATCTGTCCCTGCAAGGAGAAAATCTGCCCCTGCCAAGGGGTAAAGGTGTTCCTGCAAGGGGAAAATCTGCCTCTGCAAGGGGAAAACTGTCCTTGCAAGGGGAAAAGTGTTCCTGCAAGGGGAAAATCTGTCCCTACCAAGAGGTAAAGCTGCCCCTGCCAAGGAGAAAACTGTCTTTGCAAAGGGAAAACTGTCCTTGCAAGGGGAAATTTTGTCCCTGCAAGGGCAAAATCTGTCCCTGCAAGGAGAAAACTGTCCTTGCAAGGGGAAAAGCTGTCCTTGCATGGGGTAAAGCTGTCCCTCCAAGGGGAAAACATGTTTCTGCAAGGGGAAAACTGTCCTTGCAAGGGGAAAATCTGCCCCTGCCAAGGGAAAGAGCTGTCCCTGCCAAGAGGACACCTCCAGGGCTACAGGGGACCATCAGGAAGGTGCTCCAGGGAGGTGACACTGCACAAGGGCATTGTCACCCCGAGCACAAGGGCTGACAAACCCATCTGGGCACATCCTGGGCTCTGTCCCTCAGCTGGGGCCGTGCTGTGCTCGCTCCCACCCCGGCCCCATGCAGGATCCCAGGAGGTGCCCGCGGTGCCCAGAGCCTGTCCATGCAGTGCCAGCTGTGCAGCCCCCACACGGCCCCCAGCAGCGTGCAGGAGCTGTCCCTGTCCCCCCCTGCCCCGTGGAGGGGACACACGTGCTGTCACAGCAGGCGGGTGGCGTGTCCTGCCTGCAGGCTGACCCCGCAGTGCGCACACAGACAATCCAGACCAGGAGCACATCCCTGCTCCAGCAGAGCACCCAGGGATGGGTTTTACCCCAAACCCCGCTGGGGTGGCACTGGATGGTCTGGTGGCACTGCTGCTGTGGCCAGGCTCCACCTACTTCTTCATCATCATCATCTTCCTCCTCCTCGCTGCTCGCACGGCACCAGGCTGGTGCTGCCACCAGGCGAAGGCTCCACTGAGCTGCTGGCTCTACGGGCTAAGGAGGGCGGGGAGGGTGGCACACAGGGCAGGGACACAGAATGGAAACCAAAATGTGACACCCAGGCACGAGAAAAAAAAAGAAAAAAAATACAAAATAAAAGACAGCAACAGGAGAAACACCCAGAAACAAAAAATAAAATGCAGCAGCAGCACGGGGTGAAGGTGGCTGAGTCTCCAGCACGCCCTGGGTTCCAAGAGCGGAATTTCCTCCTGGTTTTTTGGAAAGCTGTCTGGATCACAAGCGGAGCGATCCAAGTTTGCAGCCCCCGCAAAATCGCATTCGGCATCTCCGGAGGGATGTGGGAGATCTTTGCCCAGATCCTATTTTTGGGGGAAACTAAAATAATTCCTGCTGTGCTATGGCAATGGGGATCTTCCCAGAGCTGAGGGAGTGTGTCAGTCAGAGAGGGAAGAGGAGGAGGAGGAGGAGGAGGAAGGAGGGGGAACTCCACGATGCTCCAGGCACCAGTGAGTGCTACAAACCCAGGAGCTGAGCACGAGTGTCACATCTGAGATAAACTGCTGGGCACGCTGCCACAGAAGCAGTTTTTGGTCAAATTCTGCTGTTTTCCATGATTTTAAATATGGAGCCACATCTGGAAGGGGAAGGTGTGTAAAACTTGGCAAGAAGAGGGCTTTGCCCAAGGCACCATAATCAGGTGAGAGACCAGCCTGGGGAACAGGGGTTTGAATAAAAATAAAATAAAAAATAAAAAATAAAATAAAATAAAATAATATAAAATATAATAAAAAATAAAATAAAATAAAATAAAATAAAGTAAAATAAAATAAAATAAAGTAAAATAAAGTAAAATATAAAATAAAATATAAAATAAAATATAAAATAAAATATAAAATAAAATATAAAATAAAATAAAAATTAATAAATAAAAATGCATTGATAAATATAATATTAAATAATAAAATTCATGATAATTAAAAAAACCAGTGACAGACATTTGAAATGAAACCATGGGGTGAGAAAAGACAGCTGATGGTTGAAGGGAAGCAGGGAGAGGATGGAGAGGGGTGTAGGGGCACTCCAGAATCCCTGCCCAGCCCTGGGGACTCACCAGCTTCACTCCTGACAGCACTTCCAGGAGGGAGATGAGGTTGTGGCCATCCCTCAGGTCTTCATAGAGGTCATTGATGTGCTTGCGCACCTGGGGAGGGGAAAAGCCATCAGTGATGCCAAAATCATCAGCAGGGAAAGCAAAATCATTACCAGAGAAAGCAAAATCATCACCAGGAAAAGCAAAATCATCACCAGGAAAAGCAAAATCATCACCAGGAAAAGCAAAATTATGACCAGAAAAAGCAGCCTCCCCCTTCCCAAAGGGCCTGGCAGAAGCTGCTGCCAATTCCACACACAAAACCCAACTGTGGCACCACCTGCACCCCAGGTAACCCCATGATTTTAACTTCTGAATTTAACTTCTCCCATTCCTCCCCAAACCCAGCTCCCACCTGGCAGCAGAGCAGCTCCCCAAGGGCACCACGTGCAGCCTGCCTTTCCCCAACACCCAGAGCCTGTCCTGGGGTTTCACCCACTTGGGAATCCCTGGATTTTCCCCCAAGCAGCCTCAAGATTTTTCTCTGTTTTCCCATTTTTCTCTGTTTTCCCATTTTTCTCTGTTTTCCTCTCCTCTGCAAGGTTTAGGAAGCAGCCCAAAGCTTGGCACAGAGCTTTGCAAAGCTGGCAGGAAAACACAGCTGGGACACCTAGTGCTCGAACCATATTTTTTCCTCCTTTTTCTTTGCTAAATTGAGAATTAATTAAAACCCACCCAGCATTAACCAAGAAAGCAGGAAGCACCTTGTGGTGCCATGTTAATCCTGCTTAACAAACTTTGGATCTTGTCTCCATTCTGGAGCATCCTTCAAAGGACAAAAATGACCTTTTTTCCTGGCTAGGGAATGAAAGGGGGATTCAGGATCTCCTCCTTTCCCCCAGGATGCACAAACCTCATGTTAATCAAGGATCAGGCGCCCAGGGGGGAAAGGCAATAAAAGGGATCTGTGGTGATGCTACAGTGCCCTCCAAAGGCTCCACCACATTTCCAGCACACCCTGCTCTGCTCTGACTCACATGAACACTCAAAACAAACAGTGCTGGCATTAAAAAAAAACTTTAAAACCCTTAAAAAGGCATTTATCTGGCAGCCCTGAGCTGCAGCAGGCAGAGGGACGGTCATTTCGGTGGCTTTACAACAAAATCCGTGACTCTTACCTTCATCAAGTGTTTATTGACCCATTTAGTGAAGGTTTTCTTTTGGACTCTGTCCCGTTCATCTGTCAAAAGGAGACAAAGGCAGCTCTTGGTCAGTGGTTCTCATGCAGAAACTCAAACGGTTTTGAAATGAGGGGAAGAGACAGAGGCATCGCCGGCGGTGCCAGCGCAGGGCACAGGGAACAGAGGCAGCTTATTCAGGGAGTGCTGCGGGATGGGGCCCTTCAGGAGGCTCCAGAACGCCCCCAGGGCAGGGAAATGACAGCCAGAACCAAATACACCTTTTGTTTTTCTCTGCTGAGAATAAGGATGCTCAAGGAAAGCAGCGTGGATGACTGGGATAGGTACAACCAGAATTCACTTTCTCTGTGACTCCTCACCTCCCCAGAGGCAGCACAGGGGGGTTTGCCCGATTTTAGAAGGGTGTCCCCCCCTTCCCCTGCCCACTTCTGGAAGGTTTTATGGTGTTACATAAACCCCCAGATGTCCCATCACAGGTCCTGGCCCGGCGTGCAATTAGCAGCTTATTCTGCCCCTGTATTTTTGGTTCATTGGATTGCCAGGATTTAATGTTTATTTCTGTCCCACAGCTCAGCCCCGGCCGGGCACTGGGAGCTCTGAGTGCTGCCAGGACAGGGTGACAATGGGGGTGCCATCCCCAGGGGGGACAAGATGGGACATTTGTGGTGATGCCAACAGCGATGGGGGAGCCCTAGAGAGGCTTTTTGCCCCATTAAAAAATAATAACAGAGGAAAAACACAGACAAACAGGCAAAATGAGATGGTCCCACAAGGCAGGGGGGTCCCACTCAGCCCCCCAGGCAGTGATGGGGGCTCAGGGCAGCGCTGTGTCCAGCAGGATTCAACAATAACACCATGGAGCACAGAGAGATCCCAGCACCAACCCACGGCACACAACCCTGAGCACTGCATTTCCAGCCCATGGATTTTTGGGAAAGGATGAGCCCTTCTCGCCCAAAACACATCTCCCACATCAGGATCTACCAGGCAGCAGCACCCCTTGCTTTGGTTTTAAGTCAAAAATCGAGAAAAAAGGAAAACAAAACAGCATTTCC
Source organism: Arremon aurantiirostris (assembly GCA_035583995.1). NCBI lineage: Eukaryota > Metazoa > Chordata > Aves > Passeriformes > Passerellidae > Arremon > Arremon aurantiirostris. The sequence continues at coordinate 5,231,887 of JAXCLO010000086.1, read as the reverse complement.
CAAGCCAAGCTCCCCAGGACAGCCCCAGAACCCCGTCCTGGGATTGGGGGGGTCCCTGGGGGTCCCTGCACAGCCCCAGAGACCCTGGGAAAACCTCCCCATGCCTCCATCCACGCAGACTGCAAAGCACCACCCAACGGTGCTTCCTCTTCCTCTTCCTCACCCACCCCGCGGCTTCCCCCACACACGTGGCACAGGGTGACACAGGCGTCCCCTCCCTGTGTCCCCCTCCGTCCCCAGGGCACTGCACGGAACCAGGAGCCAAAATCACCCGTGGGCAGAGCCACATCCACCCTCCCTTCCCATCTCACCAGGCTCCAGCCTTGGCACGGCTGCAGGAGCCTCGGGGCTGCCGGTGCCAGCCTAGGAAGCTGTGTCACCCCATTTTTGGTTTTAGGGATTTTCCTGCACCAGACCCCTCCAGAGCAGCAATATCACATCCCTTCCCAACTCCAGGGAAGCTGTGTCACCCCATTTTTATTTTTAGGGAATTTCCTGCACCAAACCCCTCCAGATCCGCAGTGTCACATCCCTTCCCAACTCCAGGGAAGCTGTGTCACTCCTACTTTTGTTTTTAGGGATTTTCCTGCACCAGACCCCTCCAGATCCGCGGTGTCACATCCCTTCCCAACTCCAGAGAAGTTGTGTCACCCCATTTTTGTTTTTAGGGATTTTCCTGCACCAGACCCCTCCGGATCCACAGTATCTCATCCCTTCCCAACTCCAGTGCCTGGTGGGCATGGACGAAGCCCATAACCTCAGGCAGGGGAAGCTGTGTCACTCCCACTTTTGTTTCTAGGAATTTTCCTTCACCAGACCCCTCCAGATCCACAGTGTCGCATCCCTTCCCCACTCTGATGCCCACTGGGGATGGATAGAGTCCATATCCCTGGGCAGGGGAAGCTGTGTTGCTCCCATTTTTGTTTTTAGGGATTTTCCTTCACCAGACCCCTCCAGATCCACAGTATCGCGTCCCTTCCCAACTCCAGTGCCCACCGGGGACGGATGCAGCCCGTGGGGACGGACGGAGCCCGTGGGGACGGATGGAGCCCGTGGGGACGAACGGAGCCCGTGCGGACGGATGCAGCCCGTGGGGATGGATGCAGCCCGTGGGGACGGACGGAGCCCGTGTCCCCGGGCACGCAGGGAGGGGGTACTGACCGATGCAGCACATCCGGCACACCAGGCAGGCGCTGAGCCGCCGCTTCTCCCCGGCCAGGAGCCGCCTCTCCATGGTCCCGGCCCGGGACGGCGATTCAAACCGCAGCACCCGGGGGAAGGGTCCTCAGCCGGCACCTCCCGCTGGCCGAGCCCGACCCCGGCGGGTGCGGACGGATGAGTTCAGGGCCACAGCTCCTCCCACCGAGCCACTTCCTACCCCCGGTGCCCCCGGCAGAGCGGGCAGCGCCCGTTCCTCCTCCGCGCCATCGCCGCCGACCGACCTCGCTCCGCTCCCGGCTCCGCAGGACCCTCCCGAACCCCGGCAGGGCAGCTCGGAGCACTCCCGGCAGCGAAGGGCAGAGCTGCTGCTCCCTCCGGTTCGTGGGGACCAAGCGATGCCGAGCGCGGAGCCGCTCCCGCGGCCGGGACCGGGATGCGGGATGGGGATGCGGGACGGGGATGCGGGACGGGGATGCGGGACCGGGATGCGGGACCGGGATGCGGGACCGGGATGCGGGACCGGGCTGGTCCCGCAGAGCCGGGCACTGCCCTGCCTGCTGGGCCGGCTCTTGGCTTGTTTTTCCTCCTCTTGTTTTCCAGTTAATTGCACCAGGGACGGGAGGGACAATGCCGGGCTGTTCTCTCCTGCCAGCCCGAGGCTTGTGCCCAAATCATGTCCCGGTCCTGGAGCTCGGCACGCGGGGAGATAACGGGGGCTGCCTTATCAGCGCCTCTCTTCCTCTTCTTCTAAATATAATCGCCCTGCAGCCCTTCTGCCGGCCTGGAGGGCGAGAGGAGCCGCGCTGCTGCCCCCGAGCATGGCACTGGACAGAGGAGGGATGGATGTCACCATGGATGTCACCATGGATGTCACCATGGGTGTCACCGGGTCCCACTGTCACTCCAACGCTGCATTCCAGCAGTGCCCACAGCCCAAAGGCAGCTCCATGAAATCCCTGTTCCCACGTCCTGCAGAAATTGGGGGTTTTCCTGGTTTTTTTGCCCTGATTCACCTCCTCTCCTCTGGGTGGTTCCCGGGCTCTCACCAGATTAAACCTCCCCAGCCCCGGGGCCCGTGCTATCAGCTGAGCTAATAATAATGCTGGTTACTGCTTACTAACAATATTAAGGCATTGCAAGCTTATCTCTGCCCAGCTAATCTTTTCCAGAGTCACCCTGACCAATAACTTGTTGCAATCCCCCCCCTCCATGCTTGTCCTCTCCCTGGTGTGGCAGAGGTTTGCTGGTCCCAGCCACCAAAAATCCATCCTGTCACCATCCAGGGACAGTCAGCAGAGGCATGGCAGGTAGGTAGGGCAGGGAGAGAGGGAAGATTTTGGGGAAAAGGAAAGGAAAATCTGTCCCACTCCAAAGACAAGGTAGTGGCAGGAGAAGGGACTGCAGAGCCTCAGGCCCCTCACAGGGAGCATCAGCAGCAAACAGAGACCATGAACAGGGTCACACATGGTTAAATTCCCTCCCCATCTCCTCTCCCAACACTGCTCATCAGAGCTCAGCTTACTGCACCCCCAAAAATGGGGATCCCAAAGGAACCCAAAGGAACAGGGACACTGAGGCACAAATCCCCCACAGAGGCTCAGGGGCCATTGGTGGCTGCTCAAGGGGAAAGGGAGGCCTGGGGAGGTTTTCCTTCCACCAAGTGCAAGGAAACTGGGAAATCCATCCTGCCCCACAGACAGAAAAACTCCCACTCCCCATCCCGCTGGAGCTCAGCATCCCCAGGCACTTTCCATCGTCACAGGGATGGCTCCCACAGGTGCTGGGTGCCAGAGAATCCCCCCAGTACCACCACAAGGCCCTGCACAGACAATTCCCACCCCATTTGCCTGCAGCAACCTCTGTGCTGGCTGCCTGCCTGTCCCCAGCAGCTCCCAGCACGTCCGGCCCCAGATCTCTCCTCCACCATCACCACCCTGTGTCACTGTCCCATTCCATCCCTGTGTGTCTCCTCCTGCCTCAGGCTGCTGCCAGAGCCCAGGAACCAGCCCCAGGAACCAGCAGGATCAAAGGTTTCTGGCCAGGAACAATCCCTAATCCCAACCCCGGCGTGGCATCCTCCATCCCACCAACCCATGGTGCTCCCTTTGCCATCCTTGGGAGGGAACCAGGGGGTTTGTGCTGCCCACCAGCTCCTGGAATAAAGTTGGGAAGTGATTCCCAAACCTCCTCCTGCTGTTAAATCCAAAGGAACACAGAAGACATCAAACAGGGCACTGATATCACTGAGATCTCAAGGATATCTCCAAGCCCACGCCCAATGTGAAAGCAGGATTAAATATGAGCCAACCATGGCCTGAAGGAGGGCTTGGTTACTTTAAAAAGCCAAAATTTTCCAAATTTTTGAACATTTTAACCCAGAGTTTCCCCTTCAAAACAAGCAAAGAATGAGAACGTGCAGGGGGCTTTTTGAACCTGGCACTTCTGAGGGGGGGGATATGCAAAAAAAATCTGGCTGGCTGAGGAGCACAAGGTATTTAAAACATGCTGGCTGCCAACTTGAGAGCTGACATAATCCATCATGACAACAGAGCCAACAGGGCAGGATTTACAGAGCCTTCCACCCAGGGAGAGGAAACGGAGCCTGATTCAGCCTGGAAGAATGCGCAGGAGATACCTGCGGTGGAAAAGTATCCAACACCCAGATATTTAATGAGGGAGACACCTGAGATGTGGTGATGCAAAGGAGAGGAGGGCAGATGCTCAGCAGAGCGTCACAGAGCAAAAAAAACTGCTGCAAAATTATCTTGGTATTCCAGGATTGGGCTTTACCTTCACTTTTCTGGGAAAAAGCAGTGAAAAAAACCCCAAGTTTTGAATATACTTGCTGCTTGCAACACTGACTCCAGGATTTTTTCAAAAAGAGGTGGATTTGGGGTGGAACATCCCTCCAAGTAGAATGAAGGAGCAGATCAGCATGGGGAAGAGATAAACCCCAAAACTCCCCTAAAAGGTCCCCAAAAACATCCCTGGACAACAGTGCCCAGCCATGGAGATTATTTAAGTGGGAGGAATTGCAGCAATGCTGGGTTTAGTGGGTGACAGAGCGCATTCTGCACGACATTTGTGCAATCCCCTCTCAATCTCCCTCTCCCCCAGTAGCTCAGAGGGAAAAAGGAAGAAGCGGATCCCAAAAAGCAGCATCCAGGGAAAATCCTGCAGGCGCTGCCCGGCTGCTCAGTCCCGCCCCTTTGCATGGAAAAAAAAAGGGAAAGAAAAGAGGGAATAAAGAGGGAATCGGTCATGGACGCGGGGAAAGGGCCCCATGTGGAGGCACGGCTGGAGAGAAAGAGCGAGGAATCAAAACAAACAAATCCCAGGGGGAAGAAGAGGTCGGGGACGGAGAGAAGGCGTTACCGAATCCCCGTCTGGGGCCTGGAGCTATCCCACACCCCTGAAACGAATCCTTGCCCTCCTTGAGCAGTCATGTGCGGGCCCTATTTTGGGAAACTGAGGCAGGGTCAGCCCCAGCTGCTCGGAGAGGCCGTGCCAGGTCCGGGAGAAGCTCCCAGGGTTGTTTCTTACCGGTGCTGGGGGGTGACAGAGTCACGGACAGGACTGGGAGTCACCGGGGCACAAGGGAAGGCAGAACTCCAGCCACGTGTGGTGGGATTGTGCCAGACAAAAAGCAGCTTCATACCCCCTCATCCTGGTCACCCCCAGCCCCACACAGGCCCAGAATGGGTGGTGAGGCCAAATTTAGGCTCTCAAACTCTGTCCCCCCTCCCCGTTTGGGTTCAGAGCCCACTGAGCGCTCCCCATGGCCGTGTCCTCCTCTCTCCTCCCCACAGCCACGCCTGTCCCCGTCGCTGTCACGGCTCCTGGGGAGGGACAACAACCCGTGCCAGGTCACGCCGGCCATTTTAGCACTCCGTGCCCCCCCAAACACCCCCCCTTTCCCTGCCCTACCTTCCCTGCTCCGGCTCCTCCAGTACAGGACGCCGGCGATGCCCAGGACGTGGCTGAGGACAAAGGCAGCGGGTGGCAGATAGGAGCTCTCCGAGAGAGGCATCGCTTCCTATTCCCGGCCCCTTAACCCAATCCTGGCTCCGAGTTTCCTTCTTCTGCTGGAGCCCAGCATCGCCGGGAGGGTGAGGGGATGGATGGAAGGATGGGGGCTGAGCAGAAACTTCCAAAACTTCCTGCGTGCGCCTCTGGCCGTGTCCTGTCCCCGGAGCTTGGCAGGGTTTTGGGACAGCCAGCACCGCTGGGACTGGGAGATTTGGGAGCTCCAAGAGGGGGCGGGTAAAGGCAGAAAAGCGAGCGTCAGGCCGCCTCAAACATCTTTCCTCGGAGTTCTCGCGGCCAAACTTCGCCGTGGTTCCCCCCCTCCTTCCCTTCCCCGCTTGAACGTCATCTCCTCAATATCCATTCCCAGCCCCGCTGCGAGGGAGCCGCGGCCGAGGGGATATCGGCGGTGGCAGCTGCCGTGGAGGCATCGCCACAACGCCCCTGAGTTCACCAAAGGGGGGTTTGGGACAGGCACAAATCCTCAGTGACCCCCACCCCGGATGGGTGACAGTCAGCAGCGTCCCCTGCCAGCAGCAGCCGGAGGCGCCAAGCACAGCCGGGACATGGAGACAGCACTTCCAGGGGATCCCGGGCTGGATCCAGCCCTGTTTGTCTGCAGGAAACTCAGCCCAGCAACGGTGACAAAATTTGGGTTTCTGGGGGTTGAGGAGCACAAGCATATCCCCATCATCCTCCCTGGATGCTCTGAATAATGTAAGAACACTCCACCGTGAGGAAACACCCCAAAAGATGCTCCAACACCAAAGGTTTGTGCACTCCCCCACCCTTCCCATGGTGGGTGGGAGAGTGACAAAATTTGGCTTTCAGGGGTTTGAGGACCACAAGCATACCCCCATCATCCTCCCTGGATGCTCTGAATAACATCAGAACATCCCACCATGAGGAAACACCCCAAAAGATGCTCTGACAGCAGAGGTTTGTGCATTCCCCCACCCTTCCCGTGCTGGGTGCTCTGCCTGCCCTCAGCACGGCAGACTGCGCAGCCCAGCCCCGTTTACTAACGGTTTGCACCGCGGTGTTGGGCGTTACTCGGGGTTTCGGTTCTGTTCGGAAACGCTTCCGCCGCCCGCGGTGCCAGGAACGGCGCGGGCAAACCGAGAGCAGCCGGTGCCCGCCCGGCCCCTCCGCCCCTGTAACCACAGGCAAACGGGCTGGGGAGGCCCCCACAAAGGCTGGATTCATCTCACAGCCCCTCACACGCAGCTCCACGGGGAGAAAGCGGCTCTTGGATGGAGGCTGTGCGGAGTTAAAGGCGCGTTTCTCGCTGTTTCTGTCTCCCCAGGGCTCAGACAAGAGGGGGTTGTTGTTCAGGTGAAGGTGGCGCAGACAGAGCTGCAGAGCATCATCCTGGCTCAGGATTGACTGGAGGGACAGCCAGAAATCCCAGCTCAGGAGTTACTGACCAGGAGATGCAGCATCAGGTGCCGTCCCACAACTCCTGCTCCACACTGGGGAAAACGCCATGAGATCCAAGGTTTCACCCAGGTGCAAACAGAAATTTATCCGATATTTACAACCCTGAGTTGTAAATTACAGTTCCCCAAACCCAACAGCCACCAGCTAGTCAGGCACACAAAAAAAACATATCAAGCAAAACCTGATAGACCCAAACATTGCCTTGAAACATTCCAAAACCAGGCACAGTTTGCCCAGAGAAGCTGTGGCTGCCCCTGGATCCCTGAAAGTGTCCAAGGCCAGGCTTGGAGCAGCCTGGGATGGTGCAAGGTGTCCCAGCCCATGGCAGAGAGGATGGAATGAGATGATCTTTAAGGTCTCTTCCATCCAATCATCCCATAATCTTATAATTGCATCGTTCACTGGGGTTCCTGCAGCCCCCACACTTTTAGGACAACGAGATGGGTGATTAAAAAATACAGAATTACCCCGGGGCTCGGCGCTGTTGCAATATATTCTCCAGAGCTCCATCCCTGCCTGGATGAAAAACACCCTGGCATAGTTTTCCCCCCAAAGAGGTCTGCTTTCTGTTAAAGCTGCAGGAGGAATGACCCACCACCACGAGGCAGGCACGAGGCCACCATAAATGGGCCCCTGGTCCAGCCCGAGAGGGGCAAAGAGCCTCCTGCGAGGCAGATGGGAGCTGGTGACGTGATGGAGCTGGGATGTGCCACAGGAAAAGGGTGCAGGAAGCTGGAGCTGGTTTCCCACATCCCCTCACCCCAGCTGCAACCATGGGGGCTCAGCTGCTCTTGGGCATCCCGGGTGTTTCCTGCACAGAGGGGATGATAAAATGCACTGAGTGCTGCCAGCCGCTGCAGCTGGGGAAGGCTTTGGGTGAAAGAAATTCTTAAAATATATATAATTGTATGTAAATATATGGGTTTTGTGCACATAAATAGAATTCGATGGAATCGCAGAATGGCCTGACTTGGAAAAGACCCACAAGGATCATCAAGCTGAATTTTTGAATATATTGATATAAATTTATATTTATATCAATATGTATGATATATATAAACATCAATGTATTGATATATATATATATATAAAAATATATAAAAATATATATCTATTATATATATTATACATAATATATATTAATATATATATTACATATATAATATATATCAATATACATGCAATATATATAAATATTTATATTTATATATCTTGATATATATATTGATATTTATATCAATACATCCCTCTGCTGCATCAGGACACCCTGGAGATTCCTGTCACCCCAAATCCCCCCAGTTTAACCCCATCACCCCCGTTTCCCTCCCCCACTGCAGGAAGCTGACAGGGCAGGAAGGAGATGCCTGACCCAGGGTTGCTGAGTTTTGGGATGACTCTGCCAAGCTCTGGGGACCACCCAGCCCCGGATGCAGCCACCAGCTCCCACACTCCCCCCTCCCTGCCATGGAAACCACCGCGAGCACCCAAAACACAAACAGCTCATTTTTAGTTCCTTGCAAGGCGGCTTTGCCCGAAAAGGAAAGGGGTGGGGAGAGGACGCATCTCCTGCCCACGCAGGAATCTGGGGAGGGGAGAGGCCCTGCCCTCCCACAGCGGGGTCTGCACCTTGTAGGGCACCCCCTTGTTCCACAGGGTGCCTTGGGCAGCATTTTGTACCACTCAGAATGGTGGGACCCCAGCACCGGGTTTAGGGTATTGCCCCCACCTGGGTTAGGGGCAGCTGGGGGGACTCAGATCTTGAAACCCCTCACTCCCCTTGCCTGGAGCTGAGTCATGGCAAGCTCTGGGTGTCCTGGGCTGTTCCTCCCCCCTCCATGTGCCTCCCCAGTGAGTAATGCTCAGGCGACAGAGATCAGCTCCCGCCTCAGCTCCCAGCTCCGGCATCTCCTTATATGACCAGGGAAGCTGCCGGGCAGGAACCGGGCACAGCCCCGTGCCCTGGCACCGCTCAGGGCATGGAGGCACCCTGGCACCGCTGTGGGCAAAGCTTCTGGGCTGCTCCTTCATGCCCTGCCTGCTGTGGCCTCGCAGAAGGCAGCAGAAGCTCTGTGAGCTCCGTGTCCCAGCCCGGGGAGGTGGCAGCCAGGTGGCACTGTGGAAACGCTGGAGTGGGCATGGCTGTGACAGAGACAGAGCTGGCACCCCGCAGCACTGAGCTGGGGTGAAGCATAGCTCCGGGGCTCTACCTGTGCCCAGGTGGGTGCGGGTGCTGCCAGTGCCCCCCAGCCTAGCCCAGCAAAGCCCCTCTATTGCCTGCAGCAGGAAAAATGGGAGCAGCTGGGAATATCCTGGAGGGCTTCTCTGCCCCAAAGGGTCACCAGGGTGACCCCACCCTGCCCAGCAGCACCCCAGATGCACAGAAGGTAAAGGGCCTGTCCAGCAGCAGTGCTGAGCACGCACAAACTCGTGACTGCAGCACAGGAGCCAGGTTTCCTGCCGTGCTTCCTCAGCAAAGCTTTTCCCCTTTCTGCTGTTTTTTTCCTCCTTTCTGGGAGTTTTAGGAGCAAATCTCAGTCAGTTATAACAGTGGCTGAAAATCGACCAGCAGGAGGGGAAGGAGAGCCCAGGATTTGGATCAGGAGTGCGCTGGTAAATCACAGACAGCATGACCCAGGGGCAGGTGGGTCGAGATAGCATCACCATGGGGCAGGAGTCTGTCTGGGCTTCCAGGGGGCTGGAGGGGGGCACAGGGCTGGAACAAACAGAGCTCCTAACCCTTAACCAGGGGATGCAGCACATCCAGGGGATGCAGCACATCCCTCCCTCCATAGCCCAGATCTGAGATCATTCTTCCCCCCCCCTCCGCAGCATCACACCCTCCTGGCAAACCACAGCAAAGGCAGCTGCGGACAGACAGACAGACAGACAGACAGCTCAGCAAGGCCCATCCCTGGCTGCCGCACGTGCCCGCTGTGCCTGGCAAGCACGGGCAGCGCCCCGCTCCACCCTGCCCGCGGCGCCAGCAGCCTTGGGAAAGGAAAGCCAGAACAAAGATGACGTTTCTTCTGATCCGGGCTATTAAAAACAAGGTGGTACGAGGCAGGTCACAGCTCCCGACGCTGCCCAGCTCTCCCGGGGCTCCTGCTCCCCATCCCTGCCCTCCTGGTGAATCACCGGCAGCGTGTGCGGGCACGGCCGGGGAGCCCTCGCCAGCCGGCTCCTGGCACAGCGGGCACATTCCCCACCTTCAGCATTTCCTCCTGGCTTTCATCATCCCCCCGCGGCCACATTCCTGATGGGAGGGACAGGGAAAAGCCCGAGGGGTCCCATGCTGGCCCCTGGGCATCAACACCCGACTCCAGTGCGGCAAAAATATGGAAAGACAGACAGCAAAGCTCCTGTGGCCCTGGAAAACCAACCATCCCAAATACAGGGGTTTGTGTAAATAGGGATTTTGGCTCTGAAAATCCCTCCACTGGGATTTCCGTATCCCCTCACCTATTCCTATTTACACAGGAATAGTGGGAGCTCGAGGTGGGAATTATCTGGATCACCACCACCCAATTCCAGCACAGCAAAAATCAGGACTATGGAAAGACAGACAGCAAAGCTCTTGTGGCCCTGGAAAACCAACATCCCAAACACAGGGGTTTGTGCAAACAGGGATTTTGGCTCTGAGGATCCCTCCACTGTACCCAATTTAACAGGAATAGTGGGAGCTCAAGCTGGGGTTCATGTGGATTAAGCAGAGCAGCTCCATCCCACCCAGGGCTGGGGGCTGTGCTGCACCACTCCCCCCACTCTGCACCGTGAGAGCAGCACAAATCAATATTTGCCTGCAAATGTCTCACAGAGGAGCTTCCAAAGGTCAGAAAAACAAGGGGAGAGAGAAGGGAATGGGAGGAAACCCTGGAACCCCCCCAGGCACCATCAGTGGTAAAATCAGAACTGAGCGAAAGGAAGCTCCGCTGACAAGAACAGAGATGTTCCCTTTCGCAGCAGACGTCTGGGCACCAAAATTAGAATAATATCTTTTAGAAAAGACAAGACTTCCCTTCCCACAGCAGGGCAGGCAGTGCTGAATTGGGGGGGACGTGGGAAAGCACCCCAGGACCCCATTGCTGTGGGATACAGAAATGGAGGGCAGGGATAAGAAGGTTCGAGGCAGGGCTAGAAGCAAACATCATTCCTGTGGCTTTCATCCTGCAAAGGCAAACAGCTGAGCTGGAGGCCACCTGCTCATGACTTAATCATTCCCCAGCAGCATGAACTCCTGCTGCCAGGCTGGAGGGCAAATCCCTCAGCACACAGCAGTTATGGGGTCTACAGGAATGTGACATCCCAACGGGGGCCATCCAAAGAGACCAACTCTGTGAGATGGACAGAACCAACAGGAGAACCCAGGGCCTGGAGAACCCCAAAAATAACTCAGAAGGAGATCATTCCCCACACAGCAGGAGCAGGAAAAGGCTCCTACATTTCCTGCAGGAAGAGCAGTTGTTATTCCCAAGGCATCACCTTCCTTTCCTCGCTGGGGCTCACTTTTTGGTGCCCCAGATTGAGCAGCTTTCCTGGGGCACCCAGAGCCAGCAGCACTCCATGCATCCCCCAGAGTGATCCCAGCTCCCTGTGCTGGGACACAGATCCCAGCAGATCCTTGCCCATGAGCCACGTGCACACACATCCAGCCTGGACACATCTCAATCCAACTCTCCCCAGCACTGCCCAGCCTTTGAAACTTTCCTGTGCCCCTAACACAGATCCCTTGCCCACGAGCCACGTGCACACAAATCCAGCCTGGACACATCTCAATCCAACTCTCCCCAGCCCTGCCTGCCCTTTGGAACCCTCCCTGCAGCCCGGGATGAGCGTCATGCTGGAGGGGGGTGATCTCACCGCTGCTTTCCCAGCATGACAAACCTCCCATCCCAAGGCTGCTGGGATCCTGCTGACGCAGCAGCTCAGGCATTATTTCATCGCTTCCCACTTCTGGGAAGCCTCCCCTGCCTTGTCACCCCTCTGAGGACGCTGGCAGCTTCTGCTCGCTGAGTGATGCCATGAAATTCACGGAAAGCACTGGAGCTGGCACGGACTCCGTGGCATCGTCCTGCATGGGGAGGGCAGGAGGGAACAGGGACAGATAAAAGCTGCATGGAGAGATTGGAGTCATTCTGGATGCACTTGGAAATGCTGAGAGGGAAGAGGTGAGGATGGGGATGCACAAGGAAAGAACAGCAAAAGTTGTTCCAGCAGAAAACAGCGTGGTGTTTTCGGGAGGGAGCAGCACCAGCCTTGGGCAGAGGAAGGCTTGCTCGCACACCCACGTGCAAGAGGACACACAGGTCTGCACGCCTTCCCAGGGGCCTGTGCTGACACGAGAGGTGGCTCCTTTCCCAGGCCGGGGGAGGAGGAGGAAGGCGATGCCATCTCCGGGTCCCTCCCTGCCCCTCCGGCCACCGGGACACCTCCACAGAGCCGCCGCCGTCTCCTCTCCACGGCTGGGTAAACAGCAGCTCAGGAACTCCCAGCACACCCCGGCAGTGAGGGGAGAAAGCCACGAGAAAACAAATCACCAAAAAAAACCTCCTCACCAGAGGTGGAAAGCCCAGCAGAGGGGAGAAGCACAGGAGAGCAAAGCAAATCCCAAATACTGCACCTGCTGTCACTGCCTGCACAGGAGATGAGCAGCAGGAATGCTCTGAATGCTGGAAATATCCCACAAATGCTGGGAAAATCCCCCAAATGCTGGAAAAATCCCCCAAATTAGGTCTCAGACCCCAGCCCCTCTTGGAGGAGGCAGACCCTGTTGTGCTGGGGCTGGTCAGGGTGAGGAGGTGCTCAGGAAAGCAGTGGGGAACCGGATGGGAGCCACAGCACTGGGATCATCCCTCAAGTCCAAGCTTCGCACTTCCCACAGCAGGAATGTCCTGAATGCTGGAAATATCCCTCAAATGCTGGAAAAATCCCCCAGACTAGGTTTCAGACCCCAGCCCCTCTTGGAGAAGGCAGACCCCACTGTGCTGTGGCCGCTCGGGGTGAGGAGCTGCTCGGGGGTCCACATCAGAGTGGAAGCACTGGGATCATCCCCGGCTGCTCAAGCCCAAGCTTTGCACTTCCCACAGCAGCGGCTTAGGGAGCAGGAAAGCCGGGGGGCGGAGGCATGGCCGGCATCAGAACTCCTTTTCTGCCAGCTAACAAAAGAGCCGGTGTCTCCGCAGAGAGGCTCTCGTTATTCCAACGCCAAGCAGAGGCTGCCTGGCAGCGGGGGAAACAGGCAAATGTTGGGCTAGGGGGAACTGGCTGGGCTTTGTTTGGGGGCTGCTGTGTTTGCACAGGCCCCACACAATGGGGGTGTTGGGGCCAGCGGGGTCAGGGCAGGGCTGTGCCCTGGGTATGGCCACCAGCTCTCATGGTGGCTTCATCCTTCTCCCCACAAATAAAGGTGCTGTTAAAAAGTTGTGGGTCCCCCCTTTTTTCTGCCTGCAGCTCCCCAGGTGTGCCCCAAAAGGCAGCTCAAAACAGCACCTTCTGCCCAAGGTGCTGTCAGGAAGCTGTGGTTCCCCAGGTGAGCCCCAAAAAGCAGCTCAGGGTCTCCCCAGCCTCGCCAGGCTGCGAACACGAGGACAGCAGCGGTGGAGCCAGAGATGTGCAAAGCCTGCTCTGAGAAATGGAGGTCAAAGAGAAGGAAGCAGCCGATTCCCTCCTCTTCCTCTGCAGATGGAGGGCAGGCAGCAACCTTGAGCCCTGATCTCATTAGATGTCCCAAACTAAGCAGTGTGAAACCTGATTAGCGCCGGGCGGGAGGCGGGAGAAGCAGCGGCGGCTTGTTGTGCCAGCCAGCCCCAGCACCCTGCTCTGGAGAGGGGGGTCTGAGGAGCACAGCACCCACCCAGCTGCCTCCCCACAGCACCCAGAACCTGGTCCTGGTCCTTCCCAGCTCGATCACACCCCAGGTCATGGCTGTGCTGTGCCCCAAAGTGATGCTTCATCCCAGCTGCTCCCGCCAGCTCCCGGCCAGTTGGCCTTGGCGTGCAACAGCACAGAGAAATGTAGGATTAAAAAAAAAGGAGGGAGGCAGGAGCCCAAAACTTCTGTTCCCTAGAGACCTGCTCTCCTGCAGAGAAACTTAATCCCTGTTAAAAAGCAAATAAAATAATCCAGTTGCTAACACCGCTCTGGCTGCTGCGTTCAAGCCCCAGATCCGCCGGACCCCTCCAGCCTGGCCCAAGCCCAGCAGATTCCCTCAGCAGGGCTGAGCCAGACCTCTCTGGGGCTAAAACCATCCCTGGCACCACACAGCAGTGGTGGGAAAGCTGTAAATCAGCAGAGATCCTCAGTGAGGGCACAGCCTGTGAGTGCCCCTGCCTGGCAGGGGACACCTCAATGGGTGGCCGTGCTGGAAAAGTGTCCCTCAACCTTTCCCAGGGGACACCAGCCCCGTCCTCCTCATACACAGGGCTGGCAGAGCCAAAACTCACCAGGGCCTCCACCCAGGGAAGATGTTGGCCCTGGATCTCTTATCACACCCGGCCACCTTGGGCGGCCCCGTCTGCTCCTCGGGGAAGCCACCACGCGATGGGACGAAAGCAAACAGTGACAAGGGGACGAGCTGTGGCACCACTGTGGCACACAGCAGGGCAGGATGCTGCTCCTGCCTCGTGCTCTGACCCCACACATCCCTCAGGCAGCACCTAACACCCAAATGCCTCATTTTTAACAGCAGAAACTCAGCAAAGCTGCAGAATTCCTCACTGCGGGCACATGCGGCACGGTGAGGTGACATGGACCCACTCCTTGGTCACAGGGGAAAATCTGAGCTTGGTTCCCTTGGGGAAAGCACGTGGCAGCTCCAAGGTCAGATGGAGCCAGATTAGCTGGCAATGCACGGCCAGGGCCCAGGAGATGCCAGGTTTGAGCCGGCCACCAAGTAAACAACAAAACTCCTCAGAAAGCGAAACCAGCCGGCCCCGTGCTCGCTGGTAAAATTAACCCAGCAATAAATTTGTAATCTAATGGCTTTCCTCAGCCAAGCCCAAAGGATCTGGTCACTTCAGGGCCGTGACCAACGCTGCCCTGCGAAACTCAAGATGGAAACTGTGTGGAAAGTCTGGGTGACCCCACACCCACCGGGGCAGGGTCCTTTGTCCCCGGCATGGGGACAGGGATCTGGCAGGGCCCCCCACCCCATCCCAGCTGGGGGCACTGGGATGCTCTCCAAGGCCCTTGGAGGGCTGACAGGGATGGATGCTGGCACGGAGCCGGGGGTCAGGGGCCTGGACTTACACACACGAGCATTTACATATGAAACACTCCCAGCTCCAATATCCGCTGCTGCCTCCACCTCCCCGGGGAGATGAATAGAGATGAGGGGGGAGAAGGGAAAAGAAACCTCTCCAGCAATAAAACCTTGTTTTCCTCCAGCCCTGTAGCTCAAGGGCAGGCTGGGCTGGCTGTTCTCAGTGCTGGGAGCACACTTAGATCCATGGCAATGCCAAGCAGTGACAGCAGGATGCACGGCACGGCATCCCCTCGCCAGTGAGCACCACAGAGCCAAACATTCCCTGTGGGCACCCCTTTTGTGCTTGGATGCACTGGGAAGCCCCCCAGCAGCGTGAAAGGGCTCAAACTGTGCTGGTTCAAGCAGCATTTGGTCTCCTCAAAGCAGAGAATCCCAGCCTGGTTTGGTTGGAAGGGACCTTAAAGGCCATTTCAACCCCACGGGCAGGAACACCTTCCACCAGACCAGGTTGGACACTTCCAGCCTCCACCCCACTGAACTAAAACCACAAAGGGCTGTGGTAAACACAGCTGGTGACAGACAAAGTCGTCATCACTGGCTCCAGAGGCACCAAAACACACCAAAACCCACAGATTTGGCTTCTCGGGGACGTGCCACCCATGTTCCCATGTCCTTGTTCCGGGCTGGAGGGACGGAAAGTGCCACGAGCTCTGGGATGTGGAGCCAGCACGGGAGCCAAGGCTCCCAGCAGGGCTCTGGGCAGCACCTGGAGAGGGGAAGGCTGCCAGCTCAGCTCCAGCAAGCAGTCACCTTGTAAACACGATTAATAATGTCATCTTGGCTGCCTGCACCTCGCTCTGGCGGGCACGACGGGAGCTCACCGAGCTGCAGCTGGAAACGGGGCTGGGAAAGCTTCAGCAACAGCCCCAAAACACACAGTGGGGCTCAATGGCACCCAAACTACACCCAAACCCAGCAGCCATCCCTGCTTTGGCTGCCAAGGGGCTGGAGATGGAGGGGACAGTGCTGCCACCACACCCAGGCAGCACATGGCCACTCAGGGCTCCTCTTACATTGATTCCCAGTGCCAGCTGCAGCGAGGCTCAGGAAAAATGCATGATGGACACCAGGGCAGCACAAGAAAGTGAATTATATTCCTCCCAGACTCGATAACTCAGGGCAGCTGTCAGCACAGAGCTGAGGGATTAACCCTTCACAGCAGCACGGGAGGGTGGGGACAGTGCCAGCCCGCTGGTGACAACTCCCTTGGCTCCCTGCTAAATTAAACATGGAATTGATTCACCTTTGTTATACAATGGGATCAGCTGGTAAAGCCCAGCCGAGGCCTTGCTGTGAAAAGGGGCAAGTCAATGACAGCATTGTTGGGTGACAGGAATGGCATTCCAGGTGCCTGCTGCTCTCCTCTCCCTCTAGCAGAACTCCTGGGGCTGGCTGGAAATTCCAGAGGAAAAGAAAAGCTCCTCTGACAGCTGGGGAGGACAAAACAATAGAGAAAGAAAGGGGAGAGAAAGCATTGTCAGAGCTGCAGGTAAGCTGAGCTGCCCTCCCACAGGCCGGGCTCGCGGCTGGTGACCGTGGGACAAGGGCTGCGTGCCTCCAGCCACCTGCCAGGGGCCAGCCCTGCACGATCGGGTGTCCCAGCTGCCTCTCCAGGGACAGCCTGAGAGGGCACAGCACCGGCAAAGAGCTTTAGAAAGAACTGAAGTGGGAAAACAGCAATCTGCACCCAAATGCCACCGTCTACCTGCAGCCAAACAGTGAAAACATCTTGAGCAGAGCAGGATCAGCCCCCAGCCCGAGGGAACAGCAGCCTGGAGCAGCAATTTCAGCTCAAAATTTCCCAGTTATTTGCCAAGCAGCTTCCCCAGGCTCCCTGAGCTGCCCCAGAGCTCCAAAGGCAAAAAGAGACAAAAGAGAGAAGTGCAGGAGCCCTGGGAGCAGCTCCCCCCGGGTCTGTCTCGATCAGGGATCGATGGCAGATGGTGGCACCCATCTGCTCAGCCTCCCCCTGCCCGTGGCTCACAAATACCTCTGAGGGTGCCCAGCCCATCCAGGAACTTCTTGTACTTCTCCAAGTTCATCTTCTGCTGCTCAGCTGGGTGGCATCGGGGCACGCAGCAGCTCCAGGCACTGTCCCCAGCCCAGCATTCCTGCTGGACTCCTCTGCCCTTTGACCACTGGCAATGTTCCCTTATTTGATGAAATCCTCCCAGGGCTGAGGCCACCCCCCTTTTGTGCAAATGAGCCAAACAACTGCCCTGCACCAGCAGGGCCCCCCCGGCATCCCCTTCCCAGCCCTCGCAGAGATTGTGTGTCTTGGGGATATTTCCAGCAGGGAGAGTGCTCGAGGGAATTGGGAGGGGAAGGAAAAATAAAAAAAAACAATGGGATTTAAGGCAGGGGGAGATGGGTTCCCATCCTGGCGGGAAAAGCCACCTAGCCATCAGAAAAGTGGCATAAAATGTTGGGAAAACGCCAACATTTCCCAGGTGAGAGGCAGGAGCAGATGGGGAGCAGATCCCTCCTGTCTCTGCCCCCCGACACTGCCACATGTTCACCTCCCCTGGCTGCAAGGGGCTTACCAAGCTCAAAAGGAGATTTACTGGTTTTAAAGGAATTTTTGGCAGCAGAGCCATCCAAGGGGGATGGATCCAAGTGCCTGACCTGCTCATTGCTGCCCTTCAGGTCTGGTGTCCACCAGGCACAGACCAGGATTTCTGTTAAATCAAATAATAGAGATAATAATGGCAATGATAATTATAGTAATATAATCATCAGCAGTAGTGTTGAAACGTGCTGTCATGGAGGTAGATCCTGCTCTCCCCATTCCCTCTCTGGAAAGATCCCAGCAGATTGAGCAAGACCCACCACACGGTGCAGGATCATCCTGCCTGGGCTGCCACACAGCATTTCAGCTTTGCCAGAGGAAGGGGAGAGAAACAGAGCAGGGATGTGCTGCAGGAGCCAAATTTCCCCCCAAAAACCAGGGGGAAGCTCCCTGAAATTCAGGGTAGAAAGGAGATTTCCCTCATCCACAGGCACATAAATCCCTGCCTCCTTCACTGTGTTGAGATGCATCCCCCAAGTAACCCACAGTAAATTATCCATAAAAATATTAATTAAAACAAAAAACTCATGGAAGCAACCCTGTGCCCACCTCCTGCGCAGCTCCAGGACAGACAGCCACTTCTCCAGGGACAGACACACGCCTGGGGTATCACTTTGCATGGGGAGCAGAGCAAACCCAGCAGGCCAGTTGCTGCTTGTGCCCCTGACAGCTGGGACCAGGGAGCCAAAAATGCCCCTGGGAGCTCCCAGTTGGGAAGGGAGACACTGGTGAGGGGCCTCCTCCACACTCTGGTTACCCCAACACCCTGGGGATGGAGGTGACATCCTCAGCTCCCAGCAAGGAGCTGATCCAGGAGCTCATCCAGCCCTCAGGAGGAGCCTGGATTTAGGAGCTGGAGGTTCCTGGTGCCCTCTGCATCCCTGGCATCTCAGGGCCATGCCCAGCCATCCCCCCCTGCGCCCGTCAGCAGCAGAATAAAAGTTGTTGGGAGAAGCCAAGTTGTCACCACTAAAAATAGCACAATGGAATTTTCCTCTAAAGGAAGAAAAGAAAAAAAAAAAAGGGAAAAAAAAAAATCCTGATCCTTGCTGACAAAGGGGCTGTGATAAGGAAGGGTGGGAGGGGACAGGAGGGGACATCAGGTTCTTCCTCTCCAACAGCCCCAAACAGGCACGGAGAGCTGAGCCCATCATGGGGGGACAGTGAGATCCCACTTTATTTATCTCCATCTTTCCCTTCCTGGCAAAGGGGAGAGACCAAACCCCTCCAGGATGGCAGGCAGCTGCTCCAAAATGCCAACAGCAGGAGGGAGATGGGGGAACTCACCCAAAACCCAGTGAGCTCCCCCAAACCCTGCCCTGATGGGGAGAAGGACATTTCCCTCCTCCAGCCCTGAAGGGGTTAATGGGAAGCTGCTCTGACGCCACCAGATCCCATCCCCAGGCATCCCAGCTCCTCTCCCCTCTGCCGGGAACGCCAGGAATTCCTGCAGGAGGGAGGATGAGGAGGGAGGATCCTCCAGCTGGCTCCAGAGGGGGGGAGAGTCAGGGGAGCCCCCCCAGCTCCCGAAACATCCAGGAATCCCAGATCTCCCAGCACAGCAACTGCAGGAACGAGAGGCATCCCAAGAAACAGCCGGGGCCGGGATGGAATATCCCAAATATCCCCCGGGGATGGAATATCCCAAATATCCCACGGGCAGCAGGATGGAATATCCCAAATATCCCACGGGCAGCAGGATGGAATATCCCAAATATCCCACGGGCATCACCGTCTGGAGGCACCTGCACTGAAACCCCCTGTGCCACCCATGGATGTCCCCAGTGCTGTCACCCCCGAGCTGGGGGGATGCTGGGACATCCCAAAAAAACAGCCGGGGACAGGACGGAATATCCCAAATATCTCCCAGGCAGCAGGATGGAATATCCCCAATATCCCACAGGCAGCAGGATGGATTATCCCCAATATCCCACAGGCAGCAGGATGGAATATCCCCAATATCCCACAGGCAGCAGCGTCTGGAGGTGCCTGCACTGAAACCTGCACTGAAACCTTCTGTGCCACCCCTGGATGTCCCCAGCGCTGTCACCCCAGAGCTGGGGGGATGCTGGGACACCCCACCAGCTCCAGGAGTGGGGATGGGGCTGCTCCAGCCATGCCAAGGGTGTTGCCAGAGCCAGGAATGGATCCTGGACGTGTCTGGGGTGGATTTATTTAGGGACAGCCCCGGCGAGCCCCCAGTGAGGTCACAGGGCCACACCAGCTGTCCCCAACATCAATGAGCACGCCTAAAGCACAGGGAGGGCACTAATTAACACTCATTAGTGGGGACCACCAGGGTGGGAAGCCCTCCAGACCCCACCCCGCACGGAAAGGAGTCGCTCCCACAGGATTTACCAGGAGCAAAAGTGCCCCAAGGTCAGCTGGAATCTCCCAGCCTTGTATACAGTTTCCTGCAGGGAAAAATAAGCTGCTGGCCAAAGCATTTCTGTAGGACCTGAATAAGGATTAATAAAAAGCAAGAGGAGTTTGGTGAGGCCTGATAGGACACAAAAATCCCACTGGGATCAAGGCACAGCTTCAGGGCTGTGCAGGATTGAGGTGCAAGGGCAAAGCAAGAGATTTGGAGAAGGAGCTGTTTGCAATCCCAGCCATGCCAGCATTACACCCCCAACCTGGGCAGGGGTCCCAGCAGGGTTTGAGGAGGGGGAAAAGGCTCCCAGCAGAGCTCAAGGTGGGCAAAACAGAAGCTGGGAGAGAACACAGCCCACGCAGGTGCTGCAGATGTGCAAAACACAGCACTCATCACCTGTGGGAGGCTGGAAAAGCTTCCCCAGCATCATTAAAGAAAAATGTTCATCTGAGCAGGGGAGGGCAGGCAGGGCACGCTGGGACTCAGCAGAGGGAAACAGGGCTCGACAGGAAATGAAAAATGGAAATGCAGCCTTGTCACGCACAGGAAAACAACAAAATAAACACAATTGTGGCCTCCCAGAGCTCGCTGGCTCAGAGCACTGATAAACACCGGGTGACAAAGGGACACTGCAGGGACCAGCACAGGCCCTGCAGCCACACCTGTCCCACCTCTGCTGGCAGCACAGAGCCAGGCTGGGCTCTGAGGGTCACAGGAGCTGCAGCCCATCCTGCTGGGAGCAGCATCCTGCTTCTCACCCCAAATCTCCCAAACCATCTCACCCTACACCCCCCTCCCACTTCCCCCTGTTCCAGGAATCCCTGGGCTTATCTGACCCAGGAGCAGGACACACAGATCACATCCCATTTTATCCTGTCCAGGGCCAAACCCACACCAAATCTGATCACTCAGCCTCCCACCCCACCACATATCCCCAGGGCAAGCTGAGGATGGAGGATCTTCCTCCCCGGCCCCCTAGCCAGGTGAGATCCATCCAGACACACAAAACCCCACGACAAGAGCTTGGAAGTGAAAACTCCCCAGCCCATTAACACCAGCATCCTCCATTCAGGGAATTTCCTTGGCAGTTTCCTTCTCCAAGCTGGAAGCCGTTTGAACCCCCCCAGACCTCCCAGTCAGGACAGAGCTGAGAGATTAAATCTGGAATTTCCTGGGACAAAGAGCATCTCCAGGACAGCACCCAGCAGCTCTCCAGGACAGCATCCCTGGGCTTATCTGATCCAGGAGATCACATCCCAGCACTTATTTTATCCTGTCCAGGACCAAACACACACCAAATCTGATCACTCAGCCTCCTGCCCCACCACACACCCCTGTGGGAAGCCGAGGATGGAGGATCCTCCTCCCCAGCCAGGTGAGATCCATCCAGACACATAAAACCCCACGGGTGAGATCCATCCAGACACACAAAACCCCACGACAAGAGCTTGGAAGTGAAACTCCCCAGCTCATTAACACCAGCAGGGAATTTCCTTGGCAGTTTCCCTCTCCAAACCGGAGGGAGTTTGAACCCCCCCAGACCTCCCAGTCAGGACAGAGCTGAGAGATTAAATCTGGAATTTCCTGGGAGAAAAAAAAAAAGAATGTCTGGAAGGACAGGCAGCTCTCCAGGACAGCATCCAGCAGGGATCAGGGGTGTGCTGGGCAGATCAGCTCCCTGCCTGCACCTCCCAGCACCGGCTCTGCTGGTTCCCACCCCATGGGATGGGATGGGATGGGATGGGAAAGGTGTGAGCAATCAGGGTTTGCTGCTCCTGCCCATGGCCCTGCGAGGGCTCACCCACTGCCGGGGGGCACAGCAGGGCTGACCAGCCCCAGCTATCAGGGCTGTGTCCCCAGGTGTGCCTCTCCCCAGGGCAGCATTGCCTCACCTGCCTGCAACACTCGCCTGGTGTTGCTAAGATCCGGCCACAGCACTGCCAGAGGATTGGGAAGGGCTGGATTATTGTGGGGTCCCTTCCAGGGCTTCTCTGTGCTGCCTCCCAGCTGCTCTGAGCATCCTCCTGCTGCAGCCGGCAGAGAAACACTGCCCCATGCAGGAACCAGGCACACGCTCCAGGCAGGGCTCACAGCCCCTCTGGGCAGCAGGATGGAGCTGCACCCAAAAACCCAGCATGGACCAGCTCCTTTTTGCCCACCCCGAGCTCCAGCACAGCAGAAAGACAGGAGGAACTGGAACCTGCAGCACCCTGCTGCTCCCACAGCCTGGATTTATCCATGTCAGATCCATAAAAAAGGCCAGGTATTCAAACAATGGTGTTAAGACACTTGAAATTTAAATAAAACCTCTTGTTTTACTTCACTCTGAGATGGAGCTGGATCCAGAGATCCCAGCATGGACCAGCTCCTTCTTCCCACCCTGAGCTCCAGCACAGCCTCTCCCTGCAGGAAGACAGGAGGAACTGGAACCTGCAGCTCCCACAGCCTGAATTTACCCATTTCAGACCCATAAAAAAGGCACTTATCAGCTGGGTATTCAAACAATGGTGTTAAGACACTTCAAATTTAAATAAAACCTCTTGTTTTACTTCCCTCTGGGAGGTTCCTTGCCACTGGCATCAGCCACGGTATGTCCAGAGCAGTCTAAACTTAGCTGACACAGGCCTGGAAAGGAGGTTGGCTCAGACCCAGCAGACGGAGGTCAAAGACTCCAGTCTCGCCCCGGAGCATGAGCCAGGAAGGAAAAGGCTCCACGGGAATGCAGAGCTGAGCAGAGCAGGCAGGGAGCAGCCCCAGCCCCTTCCAAAGCTGCTGAGAGCAGATCAAAGCCTTCCAGCACATCCTGGTGCCGTCCCGGGTGAGGCCAGCGAGGCTCAGCCACCCCCTGCCCTCCCCGGGCATCTTCTCACACACGTGGGAAGGAGGAGAAGCAGCCAAGAGCTGCAGGAGCTGGGGGAGAAGGGCTCAGCCACCGTTCTGGGTCACCAGCAGGGCACCAGGACAGTGCCAGCCGTGGCTTCACTGACCCCGGGGATGCTGGCAGCACACACGGCCTGGCAATGCCAGCCTGGGGGGCACCTCTGGGCCTTGGCATGGGGGTGGCTCCATGCAGAGAGCCAGCCAGGCCAGGTGGAGCCGGTCACCTGCAGCAGGGGTGGATCCTGTCACCTGCAACACCACCAGCCCCATTTCCCCACCGCCCAAAACAAACCAGCTCCTGCACCCAGCGCTGTGCTCCACCTCACACACCCAGAGCTGCCCCACCTTCCTGACCCCCCTTTTGCCTCTCCTCATGCCAGAGAAGCCAAAGACTCCCAATAAACCTCCCCCAAAATCAGGGTTATTCACCCAGTGATGGAAAACCCCAGCCCAGCTTCCCCCCACACTGCTCCAGCCAGGGACTCTCCAGTCCAAAAGTGGAACTTGGCCAGCCCTGCTCCCCAGGGATGAAGAGGAAGAAGGGCTTCCTCTCCCCCAGTGAGGAGCCATCACCACGCCAGCAGTGATCTCAGAGGCCACAGAGGCCTCGTGCAGCCCACCCAGCACCAGCCAGGAGTGATGCTTGTCATGGTGGGATGGATCTCCCAGCAATTCCCTGCTTCAGGAGGTGGCTGCACGCTGGGAGAGCTGCTTGGCTCAAGGAACAAGGCCTCAGACACCTCCAAGTGCATTTGTTGTGGCACAACACCAGCCACAAGTAGGAAAAAACGAGGTTCTTCAGGGATGGGCATTGGCCAGGAATGCCACTCACCACCAGCAAGGCTCCAGTCCCACCTGCAATCAATCCTGGTTGATTTATACAAGGATTCCCCACCCCTCCTGCGCAGCCCAGGGTCTCCTTCAGCCCTTGGGAGGTTGTTCCCTCCCCAACTGAAGGCAGTGCACTCAACCAAGGTGACAAGCCACCCTGTGCTGTCCCAGTCCAAACAAGCCAGGCCACGTGCTGGGCACCCTGGAGCAGGGCAGAGACAGCACCAGGAGCAGGGAAAAGCTTTGGAGGCGCCACAACTCCAGGTTTTCTACCCCCAATCCCAAAAAAACCCCAGTGAATTACGAGAAAGAAAGGATTTCAGCAGGATTGATTAGTTAATGTTTACAGCAGGGGAAGCATGACCTGTGTTCTGAGCTTGGCAGAGCCGCCTGCACCCTTGAGCTGCCGGGGGCTGCTCAGCACGGGGCTGTGATTTCCACATCTGATTTTCCAGGTGAAGAAAACACCCCCAAAACATGACAGGAGGCTGCCAGGGGAATGGAGAGGAGCCCTCAGCTGCTGAGGCTTGCTCAGGGTGACAGAGGGGAGTCCAAAGCTCCACCATCAGCATCACCCCTGCACCGATTCCATCATTCCCACCAGGATCCGCAGCAGGTCCCAGCATGTGCCACAGCTCTGTGATCCAGGGATGAGGCAAGAGAGGCTGGATCCTCACAGGGAACAGGCCTGCTGGCTTCCAGCTGTGCCACACAGGTGAAGGTGGTGGCACTGGGGACCTCCAAACTGCAGGTGTGGGGTTTTCTCCAGACGGGACAACCCTGAGGATGCTGGAGACGCGACAGCAACGAAATGCTGAGACATCACCAATCACCACCCCCAAAATGGCCACTTTTAGCCCCATCCTCTGCTTGCAGCCACCCCCTCAGAGGCAGGGCACAGCGGGTGGGTGTCCCTGCAGTGCTGATGGCAATGTCCTCCCCCATGGGATCAGGAGCATCCCCGAGCCCCGGTGCTGCAGCGCTGCGGCAGCTCCCGCGCCCCGCTGCCGAGGGTGGGTGTTCTTAGAAAGAAAGGAATCACGGGGATCTGCCAGATCTGCCAGCTGCTTCACTCCTGCTCAGCAGGGAAATTCAGGACTCACAGCCTGCTCCGGGATCCTTCACGTGCTGCTGCTCTGCTTCCCTCCAGACCTGTCCCAGCTCGCTCGACAGCAGAGGCCTCGCTGCTCAAATTGGGGGTTTTTAGGGTATTTAGTGGTGCTGGCTGAGAGAAATGCATTTGCAATCCTGGCTCTGGCAGTGCCAAGTGTCCTCCTTGCCACCAGTGCCAGGTCCTGGATGTGGCACCACAAGAACACCACAGGTCTCCCTGCTCAGCAGTCACATTTCAGTGAAAACTCCTTTTTTTTTGCAGGATTAAGAGGGGGAGGGGATGAGCCAGCGGAAAACTTGTTCTGGACAGGAAAAACCAAACAGGAGCTGCAGTGGGGAATAACAGGGAAGAAACAACACATCCACCAATTCAAACCCAAACGACCCAAACTGGGGCTCCCACTCAGCCCTTGCAGCACTGGTGGGATGCCTCAGGAGGGGTGGGGAGCTGGGAAAGGGTGAAAAGCAAAGAAAAGCTTTTCTGGAGTATAAACAAACCCATTTCCCCTAGACCACAAACAAGCTCTGACAACACCCAGCAGGGTATTTCCAAGTTATCCAGCTTTCTACCATACCCCAGTGCAAAAATCAGGAATTCCCTAGAAAAACTCCTTCCCAGAAGGACCCAACAGCCAGAGCAGGGAGCAGGCAAGGGGAGCCCAGGTGCCAAGGGTGCTCCAGCTGCACCAAGTGCATTACAGGCCCTGGAATTTCCATTTTTTTCCTGGAACAAAGCAAACCCGATGCAAACAGCAGCTCCTTCCACGCCGGCGTCTCCACGCTGAACCCAACTACATCAAAGCATCTTTTGATTAATAAAAAAAAGTTTGTCAAGTTCTTGGACGAGCCCAAGTCACGTTTCCACTGCCTTTCCAAAGCACCCGAGGAGGTTTCACTCCCTGCTGAGCGTCTCTCCCATCTCTGGGGTGTTGGAGCGGCACCCCCCGAATCAGGGAGCCAGGGAATCCATTATTCCCCTTTTTTTCGCAGGAAAAAAAAAAGAGGAAAAGGAAACAGGCACTGGCTCCTCTCAGCATTTTAAAGAGGCTTGGCTGCTAAACTCATAAACCGGAGCACTGGGAGCCCTGTGGGGCTGGAATCTGGGCTCCAGGACAAGCCGAGCGCTGCAGCGGGGAGGAGGAGGAGGAGGAGGGAAAGAAAATAATAATAACAAGCAGAAGAATGGGAACGCACACACAGCTGCCGGAGACGAGGCGCAGCCATCAAAACTGCACAATCACTGCCGGTACCGGCACCGGCAGCACCTGGGGCCCGCATCCCCCTCCGAGAGGGACCGTGGGGACACCGAGGGGTCCCCAAATCCCTGGTGGCACCAGGGATGAAGGATGCCGTGCTGCTCGGGGTGCCCGGCTGGGATGCTGGAAGGGAACACGGGGACCCCAAAACTCAGCGGAAGGCACCCAGGGCAGGTGGGGGGATCACGCAGAGCCCACGGACACCCCACGCTGGCGACAGCGGTGTCGCTCATCCTTCAGGCACCCCACGCAGGGATGCTGAGCCCGCGGGCAGCCCACGCAGGAGCGGCGGCACCTGGGAGACCCACGCGGGGATGGAGCACCCTCAAAGAACCCACGGGAACCGGGACACCCCACGCGGGGATGGAGCTCCCGCACAGAGCCCACAGCGGAATGAGGGACACCCCACGCTGGGGACATAGCGGACGCTCAGACGCTGTCCCCACGCTGGGGACACCCCAAGCGCCACCCGAGGATGCTGCCCCCGAGCATCCAGCCCGGAAAACAGAGAAAACACCGGGAAAACACCGGAAAAACACCCGGAAAACACCGGGAAGGCTCCAGGAAAACACCGGGAAGGCTCCGGGACGGCGCCGGTTGAGCCCCGCGGGGCGGCCCCGGCGCGCTCCAGGCCCGGCGGCGCGGCCCGGCGGGCTCGGTACCTTTGTATCGCTCCAGCACGTCCTCGTAGGCCTGCACGAACTCCTTCTCCTGGCTGCGGTTGGCCGGGAGCAGCCCCGGCACGTAGCCGGCCATGGCGGCCTTTGTGCCCGCGCTGGGCGCAGCTGCCGGCGGCGCGGCCAGGGCCCGTCTGTGCCGGGGCCGCTTCCGCCGCGCCGCGCCCGGCACCGGGACCCGCCCACGGGCACCGGGACACGCCCCTGGACACGCCCATCGCCACCGGGACACGCCCCTGAACGCGCCCACCGCCACCGGGAACCGCCCCGGGAGCCGCCCCTCGCTACCGGGACCAGCCCCGGGGATTCGCCCCTCGCCACCGGGATCCACGCGCTGGCACGGGACACGCCCCGGGACCCCCCCCGTGACTCGCCCACCGGGGGGACCCGCCCTTTGGTGGTGCCCACCGAGAGGGACGCGCCCCCAGACCCGCTCGTGGCTCCGGGACCCCCTCACACCGGCCCGGTAACCGGGATGGGTGAATGGGGACACTGCCATGAATGGGGACACTGCCACGGGTGGGGACACGCCCCTGGACACGCCCCCGAGACATAAATTATCATAACCACGCCCGTCTAAAGTCTCCGCCCACCTGATTCTCTTTGCTCCTCCCCTGTTGAGGCCACACCCCTGAATAGGCCCCGCCCCCTGGAGCCCGCCCCGGGCCCGCCGCGACCCCTGGCGGCCACTCGGGGCAGCACCGGGAGGGGACAACGGGGGTGACACCGGGGGTGACATCGGGGTGACAAAGGGGCTGACATCGGGGTGACATGAAGGTGACATCAGAGTGACACTGGGGATTATAGTGGGGGTGACACTGGGGGTGACAATGGCCGTGATACTAGGAACAACACCAGGGCCGTGGTGACACTGTGTGTGACACCAGGGGGTGACAATGGGAGTGATACTGGAGGTGATACCGAGAACGACACCAGGGAGTGACATTAGGGACAACACAGGAGGGTGGCTGGCACAGGTAGTGGCACCAGAGGGTGACACAGAGGGGGGTCAGGGAACAGACACCAGGGGTGACACCTTGCACTGCCTGGGGACCCCTCAGCATTACCTGGCGAGGGATGGGCAGGAAAAAGGGGGCCCTGAGAATCAGCTGGGGGACTTTGGAGGGGATGGAAAGGCCCCACCAAGGGCAGCAGTGGGGCAGAGCCAAACCCCACTGGGAAATGGGGGTTCAGGCCCAAACCTGCCTGGCACTGCCATACCCACAGAAACCTCACTCAGCCCCCCAAATCCCAGCTGAGCTGACAGAGCAAAACCTCCCGTGGAAACAGGAGGGCACGAGGGTGGCTGTCCCCAGGCCAGGGGACACCCCAGTCCCCCCAGTCCCACTGAACCCACAGGACACCCCCTCACCATGACCCCCACCAGACCCAGCCCCCCTCACTGGGGCAAATCCCGGCCCTTTTTTGGCCATCTCGAGATGTTGCTTTTTCACCCCGATGCGCCGTTCCCATGGCAACTGGAGGGCCCGGCTGGGTAACCATGGCAACGAGAAAAGCCCCATCCCGCTCAGACAGACACTCTGTGTGTCCCCACCGTCACCCAGGGACCCCCGAACCCCCTCAGGGTGGGGGCACCGCGCCCCAAATCCCTCCAGAGAATGAAGAAGGACGAGGGGCAGCACCTCCATCTTCCTCCTCCTCCTCCTCCCGCAGCTCCCGGCCTGGGGTGGGGTTACACAAATCACCCCCCTTATCCTGATTTTGGAGGCACCTCCCTTTCAGCTTGGCGCCTTAATTAGGAAAAGTAATTAACGTGGCACAGAGCGCCGGTGCCCGGCTGCCTCCGTGGGGAGGAAGGAGGGTTTCGATGGTGGCGACCTCGTGGCTTTGTGCCCGGCGGTGCCAGGCACGGATCCTCGGGGGAGCATCCCCCCGGGAACGGCCCGAGAATCCCCCGGGAACGGCCCCAGGGCCGCAGCTCTGCCCGCGGAGCCGCCCCCGGCACGGAGCCCTGCAGAGGTGCCACATCCCTCTGACCCAAAAACGCGTTCCCAGGGACAGGGAAATCTGTGCCGGCCAGCTGGCACTCAGCGATTCCTCCTCGGGCAGCGGCAGCGCTGCTCGGAACCGGCGCCCAGCTCCCAAGGCAGCGAGAACAAGGGGGTTTGTTGCCGTGTCCCCGGAGATGGAGCTCAGCTCCCTCTGCCAGCGGCGCGGGTGACGCGCCCGGGTGACAAAGGACTCGCAGGAACCTTTTCAAAGAGCCCTTGGAAAGCCCCAGCGACGCCTCGTCCATCACCCCTGCCCGCTCAGCCCTGGCATCCCGGAGTGCCCCAGCCCCTCCTGGCCCAGCAGCGCCCCAGCACGGCCCTGGCAGCAGCAGATTTGGGATAAAAGAGCCCTTTTTTCCCCCAAAAGCAGCCGCCCCCGCCCTCCCTCAGCCTCTGCCAAGTGCCTGGAGGGAGACAGAGCAAGGCAGGGCCAAGGGTCACCCTCTGACCCTCCACGTCCTGCTCCCCCTCGCCTCCCACCGCTGCCTTCCCAGGAGGTGCCAGAAAAGCAGGGAACGGCTCCAGAGCTGCCTGGAGACCTGGGCCAGCCCTCCCTGGGCTGTGCCCTCCTTTCCTTGGCTCAGATGGCCAGAGGGGATGCAGAGACTGCTGCACCCCACATATAGCGAGGAGGAAGAGCCCCCCAGATCTCTGTGTCCCCCCAAAACCAAGATCCCTGTGTCCCTCAAACCCACAAAGGCGCCACTCCTTCTGTGTCATCTCTGCAAGCTCCATGGTGGCACAAGAACACCACCCCAGCCCCAAATGATGCCCAGGCTCCATCCTCAGGCCCTGGTGCCCCTTTCTGGGGATCCCAAAAAGCCAAGACCCCATTTGCCTCCCCTGAATGTGCCAGGGCCCCCAGGGCACCATCCCTGGTCCCAAACCTGATCCCAGTGGTATCAGAGGAGGCACTGGGGCAGCCAGCGCCCCGCAGACATTCCCACTGAATAATGCAAGGATCTGAATCAATATTTCAGCTCATTTTCAAACTTGGTGACACAAAACTGTCTCCGAACTCTTCTTTTTTTTCCCCAGCTCAGCACTGTCTCGCT
The DNA here is from genome assembly GCA_035583995.1 of Arremon aurantiirostris. Classification (NCBI taxonomy): domain Eukaryota; kingdom Metazoa; phylum Chordata; class Aves; order Passeriformes; family Passerellidae; genus Arremon; species Arremon aurantiirostris. The sequence continues at coordinate 5,202,233 of JAXCLO010000086.1, read as the reverse complement.
GCACCTCCCGAGTTATTTTTAATGGGCAATCTGCATGAGACCGAATTTTGTGACATCCCCCTGCCTTTCATCACGGGCTGGATCCAGCTGGGTGATGACAAACACTTGGCATCCCGGGCAGAAATGGAGCTGGGGAATGGCTGGGCCTGGGCAGAATCCATCCCTGGGCTGTGGGAGGATGGGGATTTTGGGGCAGAGCAGGTCCATGAGAAGCAATGAACACGGCAGGATCCTGGTACTCCTCCATCTCCCAACCCCAGGGATTTGGGATTTAGGATTTGGGGCAGGCCCAGCCACACCCTGCACATTTGCCTGACCCGGCCCCAGACAGTGCATTCTCAAGAGCCATCATTTGAATCAACTGGTTCTTCCAGCCCCAGGATTCCCAGGCTGGCATGGAGGCACAGCCAGATCCCCATGCTCCCCATGCCATGGGGCAGGCAGGGAGAGAGACAGGGAGGGAGCAGCACCCCACAGCCACCCCTGAGCTGGTGGCACCTGCCCCTGTGCCAGGTGTGTCCTGCTCCCCAGTGCTCCCAGTCTGTGTCCCCACAGGACGGTTTGGTCACCAACTGGGGGCTGGCTGGGCAGAGAGGGCACCTCAGGGCTTTGGCACCCTTGTGCCCACTCCCACCAGAGAGATTCAAACCCAGCCCTGGGTTTCTCCTGGAGCAACAGCCAGGAGCGGCCTGGCCAGGGCTCAGCAGGGGTCCCTGAGCACGGCCCTGGTTCCCAAATCCCCGTTTGCTCCGGCAGGGGCAGATCAAAGGAGCGCCGGGAGATGTGGACAGAGCTGGCAGACCCAGATCAAAGCCCTCGATGGCCGTTTGGCCCCAGAGAAGGATCAAACCCCATCTCCGGTGCCTGGAGCCACCACCCCGAGCAGATTCCCCCATGGAGCAAGGTCCCACCGCCCCCAGGAGCCCTCGGCCAAGGTGGCTCCAGCCCTGCCTTTGTTTCTGCCTCCCAGCCCCGCTCCTTCCCCGGAGCTGTGACCGGCTCAGCAGGCACAGGGACACACGGGGCACTGTCCCCTCCGCACGGGGACACCAGCGTGTCCCAGTGACCGCACCTGATGGGCACCACAAAGGAGCAGCTCCATCAGCCGGGCGGGAATCCCAAACCTCCCCGGGCAAATTCCTCCCCGGAGTTCAGCCGAGGGCATTGTTCCACCAAGGAGCCATTCAGTCCTTAATGAAGCATTTTAATGTCACCCAACCCGCACTTGGAGGTGCCCAATGATCCCTTAACCCCAGCGCTGATGGGATGAACCGCCCGGGGCCAGCCTGGAGAGGACAAAGCCATGGCAGACACAAACCACCACCCTGCTCCTCGGCCACCAGCGCCACATCCACCCCTCCCCTCCTCTCCCCATCCACCCCCAGGCTCCCTGAGGAGCAGCAGGGCACAGAGGTGACCCCAAGATCATCTCAGTCACCGCAGGAACCCCCGGGGGGAACCAACAAGGCGCTGCCTTACCTGCGACCCTGACGACAGCCCTCTCGGCCGGGTCCAGCACCGAATCCTGACTCTTCCTCTTCCTCTGCTCATGGAGGGGTAAATTCCAGGGCAAGGTGTCCCCGGGAGGGCAGGGGGAGAGGCTGCCCGAGCGCTCGCTGCGGTAGGAGCGCTCGCTCCGGCACGATCGCTCGCTCCGGCAGGAGCGCTCGCTGAGGGTCTCCTCGTCGGAGGACGACATGGCCCAGGGCACGGCCAGCAGGGCGGGCAGGGCGTCCCCGCGGGCAGCAGCACCCTGGAGAAGGAGCAAACAGCGTGTGACACCGGGCCACAGGTCCCGGGAGTGGTGGAGAAGGGATTGTCCACCATGGGTGTCTCAGCCCTCCTGGAGGTTCTGATGCTGCCTCAGTTTCCCCCCTTGCTGGGGTTCTCAGGGATGGGGATGCTGGCAAGGCTGCTCCTCTACCAGCAAAGCTCACACTGGCATCCCTGAGCTCACTGCCACAAAGCCAAGTCCAACCTTTTGGGCTCCATTTCTTTGTGCTCAGTGCAAGAAGGAGAATCAGCTCGGCTCTGCCCTTTGTACCTGCGGGTTCTTCCCCTCTGAGAACGGGGATGGATTTAAAAATCTTATTAATCATGGCAGAGGAAGATGGTAGGGCTTTCTGGAGCACGCCGGGAGTGAGCTGTGCCGCGTACACACGCTGGGCAAATAAGCACCTTGCATGAGACATATTTAAAATAAATCTCATTGTGTCCTCTAGCACGGCCAGGAAAAATGCCTGAGACTCCTACAACCGATGTGCCGCGGCGCAGGAGCCGCCTCCATCACGCCGAGCCTTTCCTTATTCCCATCATTTAATCAGCAAAACAGGAACAAAGAGACCCAAAAAAACATTGAAAGAAACGGAGAAAGGATTCCATGAGTCATTCACCCCCCATTGAAAAGCTGCGAAAAAATGAATCGCGGCCCCAAACCGCGGCTCCCCCGGTAGCCCCGAGGGGCTCAGCCCGCGCCCCGTTTTTGGGGGACCCTCGGGCGTGGGGCTGGGGGGGCTGCGGGGCCGGGCGGGGTTCGGTGCCCGGGGAGCGGCAGGGCCGGGGGCTGCGGGGGCTGGAGCCGGGTTTGCGGCACGGCCGGGGGGGCGGCAGGTGCAGGAGGCAGCGGGGAGCGGGCACGGCTCTGCGGGGGCACACGGGGCCGGTGTGGCCCCCCCGGCTCCCGCTCCCACCTGGTCTTACCCCTCCTCCCGGGCATCCTCCGGTGCCCGCGGCTCCAGCCCAGCCCCGCGGCCGCTGCCCCGTTTTCCCGGTGCTTCCCCATCGCCACCCGCCGCCCTTCCGCGCTCCATCCCCGCTGCATCCCCGCGTCTGCCCTTCCCGCTTCATCCCCCGCTCATCTCCCGCTCTGACCCTGCGCTTCCCCGCTCCATCCCCGCTCCATCGGCCGCCCTTCCCCGCTCCCTCCCCGGTGCGCAGCCCCCCCGGCCCCGCTCACCCCCCTCCGGCGCTCCGGTACCGACTCGGAGCGGGCAGGACGCGGCGCTCCGGTGCCGGCCCGGCCCCGCCGTGCGCTCCCGGTCCGGCCGCTCCCGGCCCCGCCGTGCGCTCCCGCCGCCGCGGCGCCTCCCCCGGCCCGGCCCGGCCCTGCCCACCGGGCGGCGGGGAGCGGCGG
>JAXCLO010000086.1:5161174-5186797 GCA_035583995.1 Arremon aurantiirostris | reverse complement strand
TTTGTTCCTGAGGCCTCGCAGCTTCTCAGGAGGAAAAATCCTAAGGAAAGGATTTTTCATAAAAGATGTCTGTGACAGGAACATTTAGAGGAAGGGTCCAGAAGCTCCATCAGCATGGAGCACCCATCCCACAGGCAGGGTAGAGCTCTGTGCTGCTCTGCTCCAAACCAGCAGCTCAGCAGAGCCCTGCTGTGGGTTACAGCATCTTCCCTGGGGGAGGAGACACATTTCTCTGCAGTTCAGAGCTGTTTTGGCACACAGCAGCATCAGCAGACACCAGCACAGTCATCAACAAAGCCAAGTGCACCACAAAGAGCAGAGATGCCTCTCTAGGCCAGGACAGGCCCCTTCATGCCCCGAACATCCCAGATGGATCCCAAACAGCTGAGGGCTCCTGGGCCCACCTTCCCAGGGGGAAGCCCCAGCACAGGGCACTGACTGGCACCACACAGCCCCAGGACAGCCTGGATCCCTGCTCTGGATGCAGTTCCATGGCTGTCCCGTGTCACAGGGTGTGGAACAAGGGGACAATTAAACAGCACAGAGTTTTCTGGCTCAGCAGAGCTTTAGTTTTGAGCTCACACTCTGAGCTTTAACAACTCCTGCCCTGGATCCAGCCTGGCCCATAACCCAGGGAGCTGGTGAGCTAGCAGGGAGCATTTCCACTCCAATAATCCAGGTGTAGCTCCAGGGCTCTTCCAGGAGCATGGTGTGTCTGGTTTGAAGTGAGCAGGAGGCAGAGGTTCCATTTCTCAGAGCTGCACAGAGACCTCCTGACAGCATTCCAGGGGCACTGGGAGAGAGACCACACTGACCCCGGAGCAGCAGGATGTTGTAATGCATTGAGCAAACACCACCAGGCAATTCCAGAGACAGGAATGGGGTGAAAAAACATGTTTTGAACTCTTAGAAGGAAAGGAGAACTCTAAGAAGGAAAGGAAAGGAAAGCAACTCCTCCAGCTTTACCCTTCACTCCCCATCACCAAACAGCACCAGCCCACCCTGGTCAGCACAGAAAGGATGAAATGGGTCATGTCCCCTGGGACATCCCCTCCTTACCACGGTCCTGATGTCCCTCCCCGGTGTCCTGGTGCGCTGCCAGGGGGGCTCCCCAAGGAACACCGAGCTCCTGAGGTGTAGCTGTGCCTTTGGGTCTGGAGTTTCTGGGGAGAAACAGTGCAGGGGCTTAGAGAGGGAGAGGGAAAGGAGAGCAACTCCTCCAGCTTTACCCTTCACCAAACAGCACCAGCCCGCTCTGGTCAGCACAGAAGGGATGAAATGGGTCACTCCTCTCAGGACTCATGCCCCAACCTTACCACTGTCCTGATGTCCCTCCCAGGTGTCCTGGTGTGCTGTCAGGGGGGCTCCCCAAGGAACACCGAGCTCCTGCAGCAGCCTGAGCTGTAGCTGTGCCTTTGGGTCTGGGGTTCCTGGGGAGAAGCAGTGCAGGGACTTAGAGAGGGAGAGGGGCACTGACAGCACGATGCCCTTCATCCCCATCCTTAAATTAGGCACTCGACAGCTCCCTTCTCACTGTGCCAGGCAAAGCAGCCCCCCCACAGCCCCCCAAAAAGCTCCCTTACCTCGGGAAGCATTTAAACAGCTTCTGCCATGGATATCCCAGGAGAATGAGCCAGCCCCAGGGCCAGCTGTGTGTCCTGCCCCGGCTCCCTGCCTGTCCCGAGCCCCTGCAGAGGATGGGGGGGCTCTGCACCCCTTCCCTCCCAGCGCTGCCTCCCTGCTCTGCCTCCCAACCGTAGCCATGACAACCAAATCGAGCCACGCTATTGGCTGAGCCGCCTCCGAGCATCCTTCATCCCTTTTGGAGGAGGCTCCCCCTCCTCTCCCCCTGCAGCCAGCCCGGGCTCTCACCGCGTTCCCGCAGCTCGTCCCCAGACCGGCAGCCCTGCCCTGCCTCCCGCGGGGACCCTGAGGGGGGAAGAGAGGCCGAAATACCTCGGGAATGGCGCTGCCAGGGAAACCTTCCTGCAGATGAAAGGCTGAGCGGTGTTTGGCTGGGAATCCGCAGAGGGGGAGGGAGTTGGGAAGATGTCAGGGACTGATCCTGGGTGCCCCAGGGGCAGATCCAGCTCTGCCACCAGTGCAGGTGCTCTGTGTGATCTGTGAGAGCTGGATCTTGGACACGGTGCCACTGCTCCATCCCACAATGTGTTTTAACTCTTCTTGTTAAATGTGCAGGTCTCTCTGGTGCTGCCGAGGAGCCAACGTTCTGTCTGTGGAGGGGTGGCTGTCCCCGCTGAGAGGGGAGCGAGAAGGACCAACTTATCCTGGGTTTCTGTATTCAACACTGTGGTCTTGGCTTTGCCACAGACTCTCCTGGCCAAGGAAGGTGTTGTCTGCTGTGAGATCCTGGCTGGTTTTGCCTGTGCTCTGGCCCATCCCCAGTGCTGGACTGTACTCTGTGGGATGTGGGGACCATGTAGAGAGGCTGGCAGAGCCCTGCAGTGCCAGCCTCCCCTGGATGTGCTGGGCAGTGTTGTGATGCAGAGCCCATGCAGAGCAGGGCACTGAGCCCCTTCCAACACAACACTACTCAGAATCACAGGATCAATTAGGTTGGAAAAGATCTCTGAGATCACAAAGTCCAATTCTGACCAGACACCACTATGTTAACTGGCCCACAGCCCCAAGTCTTTCCTTAAATACTTCAAGGGGTGGTGACTCCACTATTTCCCAGGGAAACTTGTTCCAATGTCTAATCTTCCTATGAAGAAGTTCTTCCTAATGTCCAACCTTGTGACCTTGTGTAGCTCAAGACTGTGTCCTCTTGCCCTGTCACCAGCTGCCTGGGAGGCAAACCCTACTGCTACCTGGCTCCAAACTCCTGTCAGAGAGATAAGGTCACCCCTGAACCTCCTTTTCTCCTGGCTCAGCTCCCTCAACCACTCCTCATCAGATTCGTACTCCAGCCCCGTTGCCGTTCTCTGGACACATTCCAGCAGCCCAATGCCCTCCTTGAGCTGAGTGACCCAGAGCTGGACACAGCGCCCAGGAATTGGGGACAGCTCGGGGCGAACGCGGGGACACCGAACGATCCATGTGGCGCGCAAAGCCCCGCCTACCTCCGCATAACCACGCCTACCTCATACATAACCACGCCTACCACCCTATAACCCCGCCTACTTCATTCATAACTCCGCCCACTCAATGTAAACCGCGCTGTTATTTGCATATTACACCGTTCATTTGCATGGCCCCGCCCAGCGGCGCTGTCCCCGCCCACGAGGCGCGGGCCGGGCGCGCAGTCGGCGGCGGCCATGGCTCCGAGCGCTCAGGCGGGCCCGGGCCGCGGGCAGGCCCCGGCCGCGGGGATCCGCCACGGCATCCGCGCCGTGCTGCTGGGCCCGCCCGGCGCCGGCAAGGGCACGCAGGTGAGGGCGATGCGGGCGTCACCGGCTGGCGGGACCTTCCCCGCTGCCGGCACTCAGCGTGTGACCCCCGCGTGGAGGGAGGGACGCGGGTGTCCGGCCTTGGGCTGCCCGCTGAGGGATCGCGGAGTGCGCTGTGTCCGTGTGGGCCCGGCTCTCCCTTCTGGAAGGGCTCGGTTCTATCCCGCCTCCAGGGCCCCGCTCGCCGCGGCTCTTTGTCCCCGATCCCTTTGTCCCGGGTCGGACCGGGTGTCGCTGAGCTCCGGGGCTCCGTGCCGGGCCTGGCCACGTGCGGGCCGGTCAACGACTGTCCCGACCGGGGGACGAGGCCCCGCCGGGCCGGGCATCCGCAGCCTCCGAGGTCCGGTCTCACCTCTGTCCTCTTCCACAGGCCCCGAAGCTGGCCGAGACCTACTGCGTGTGTCACCTGGCTACCGGCGACATGCTGCGGGCCATGGTGGCCTCGGGCTCCGAGCTGGGCAAGCGGCTCAAGGAGACGATGGATTCGGGGAAGCTGGTGGGTCGTGGGGAATGCGCTGGGAGGGGACACGGGCTGGCGGCATCTGGAATGAGAGCAGACAAAATCCAGCTCCTAATTAGGATTCTTTCATTAGTGTAGGAATGCAGATTGCAGGGTGAGGGTAAGGATGGGGTGGGGGCTTTCCTTCCATCACCCTGCAGGAGAAGCATCCTATACAAACATCCTTCCTATTCAAAATTACTGTTTGCTTGCCAGCAGCTTGTGGCCCTGGATTGTTTTTATTTTTTAGGGGGTGCAGTCTGGCTGGTAATTTTCTGGCTGCTGAACACTGAGGTCACAGTGTATCCTTGGAGCTGCAGGATGTTACAGCCAGGCTTTGACGCTCCTGTGTCTCTTCACTTGATACCTGAGCTCCAGGTATCACTTTAAAGGGTTCATCTGCATCCCAGCTCTTGCATAAGCTCGATTCACCTGTAACTATAAGGTGAAAATGGACCTAAAGGTGTTGCTGTGGTAGGATGGGCTTTATTCTGTGTGAGACACTTTGGATTCTCAAGGGACACGAGTTAGAATCTCTGATATTCATTTTTTGAGGGTCTCATTATCTCACCCTAACGACTGAAATATCTCAGGGAAACTCAAGGAGCCACAAATTGCAGTGACTTGCCCTAGTGTGGGGCAGATCTCAAGCATCCCTGTGGCTGCCACGGGCTCCTGACACCCCAGGGAGAATCTGCAGGCCCCAGATGGGGAGAGCAGCCTTATCTGGCTTCTGCTCAGAGCTCATTGCAACACCGAGCCTGCAATACCCAGCTGGTTATGAAAGATAGGGCCGTTATCTGGCCGGGCTGGTGGTATCTGCCACGTGTGTTTGTGTGTGGCAGGCAGCTCCAGGCTGCTCCACGGGCACATCCAGCAGCTCTGATAACTCAGCTGGGAGCACCCCAGCATTTCAGGATGGGCTTTATGCTCAGGATCTTATTTTCTCCAAAGGGTGTAATCAGGAAGGCACAGAAGTGACTTGTTGCTTACTTCCCCTGCCTGCAAGGTTGTTGTTAATGTGTTGTGACAGCCTGGTCCCCACTCCTGCTGGGTCCCAGCTGTGTGTGCTGGAGAAAACAGGGCTGCTCCCAAATAAACAGCTATTGTTGGGGCTGCAGCATCTGTGAGTGCTGCAGTGTGGAAAAGGCACTAATCCCAGTGGTATGCTGAGATTGTTAGATGGGGAAAAAACTGTGCAGTGAAGTCAGAGCTTGTCAGCAACTCTTGGGCTTTTACCTTGGGATGAGGTTTATGGGAGTCAATGAGCAACTCTGCCCTTCCTGCCCGGGCCTGCCTCCTGAGGTGGATGTGTAGGTGAAGGTACAAAGTAACAGGAAATCAAGGTTATGTTGATACTTTGTATTGTGAATTGGTTAAAAAAAATAATAATCTAAGGAGTTTGATCTGACAGCGTTCCTTGCAATACAGTAACCTTTGTAACAGTGTGGTTACAGCGCTGATCCAAGTCCCTGTGTAGGCTGGAGTGTCCCTGGAGTGAAATGTGGCATTGCCCATGTCCTGGTGTTGCAGGGAGTGTTGCCCTGATGTGGGCAGGTCTGAACAGGCAGCCTGAGCATTGACATGAATTATGGTATCACGGAATATCCTGACACACAGGAATTGTTGAGCCCAACCCTTGGCCCTGCACAGGACAACTCCAAAAATCCCACCCTGTCCACATGGGCACAGCTGTGTGTAAATTCAGGGTGTCCCTCCTGACAGCATACCTGTCTCATGTCTGCAGGTGAGCGATGAGATGGTGGTGGAGCTGATTGAGAACAACCTGGACTCCCCTCCCTGCAAGAACGGCTTCCTCCTGGATGGCTTCCCCCGCACAGTGAAACAGGCAGAGATGGTATGGGAGCCCCTGCTGGGGGGCTGCTCCAGCACCCCCTTCCCCCAAAACCAGGGTTCCCTGCTCCCTCAGCCCCTCTGAGGTGGGTGTTTGCTGTTGCAGCTGGATGAGCTCCTGGAGAAGAGGAAAGAGAAGCTCGACTCCGTCATTGAGTTCAGCATCCCCGACTCGCTGCTGATCCGGAGGATCACGGGACGGTAAATCCTCCTCTCCCAGTGCTCAGGGCTTGGGATTTCCTGGTCTATGGAAGAGCATCCTCATTTCAGATCCCAGGTTGTCCTCAGGTTGTCCTTCCCTTCCAGCTTAAGGCCGGTTATGCCTCCCTGGTCTCTATTTCTTCCCCATTGCCTGGGCCAGCCTTAAGCAGAGCCCCTTCCTTGCCCCATAAATCAGGAATTTCTATAGAAAATCTCAGCTCACTCCAAGTTCCTCCTCTCCAAAGCTGTAATTGCTCCCTTACACAGGACACTGAATACATTTGGGTACCAGTAAACTTCCTCCAGGGTCAGGAGTGTGTTCTCTTGCCCTGTTTTCCAGACCCCTTTCCCAGCAGAGCAGGATGTAAACCTCCCCTTCTCCAACTCCCAGCGCAGCTGCTTTTCCAAACTGAAGAGGCCCTTGGTACAGAAATAACTGGAGAGAATTTTCTTACAAGTGAAAGGCTAATGGTGTTGCTGTGGCAGATGTTTCTGTGCTGATGAGTGGCAGGTTCAGGAGATCTTGTCCTGACCAGCTGCTTTGCTGACACTTCTTTTCTGTCTCAGGCTGATTCACCCAGCGAGCGGCCGCTCGTATCACGAGGAGTTCAGACCCCCGAAAGAGCACATGAAGGACGATGTATGTGAGCTCCCAAGGCTGCAGCTTACCTTGCTTTGGGTGTAGCTGATGCTTTGCAGTCTCTCCCTGGAAAAACTCATTTCTTTCCTTCTCTTGTACCTTCCTGTCCTGGCTTTCTGGGGAGCGTGGGGAGCTGCTTGGGCAGCGTGAGCGACGGCACTGCAGGGAGCAAGGCCTGGAGGGATGGATGGATTGGATGAAGGGCATGGCCAGTCTGCAGAGCTCAAATTGTGACTGGTTTCCATCCTGGGGAGCAGCTGTAGCTGATGCCTTGCCTTTTAGCAAGCAGAGCGGTGTGTGGGTAAAAAGCCCACGGTGCTGAGCCCTTCTCTCTTCAGTGACTGCTCTGAGACTTGTTCTGGCTCTGGGTTCGCTCCATCTCCTCTGCAGCACCACCCTGGAGGAGGAGGAGGAGGGGAGCAGGGAGAGAAGGGGGGAGCATGCCAGGCTGCAGCTGGCTGGACAATGTCCCCTTGCTTCTCCCAGGTCACTGGAGAGCCCCTGATCCGGCGCTCGGACGATAACGAAACGGCCCTGAAAACGCGGCTGAAGTCCTACCACACCCAGACCTCCCCCCTGGTGTCCTACTACAGCAAGAGAGGGATCCATACGGCCGTGGATGCCTCCCAGTCCCCCGACGTGGTGTTTGCCAGCATCCTGGCAGCCTTCACCAAAGCGACATGTAAAGACCTGGTTATGTTCATTTAAAGCTCCATCCCAGGATGGGGTTCTCCTTTTGTTTTTTTTTCCTCTCTCTTTCTCTGTTCTGTCTCTCTGGGGCCAAGGAGGGTGAAGAGCTGAGCAGAGTAGAAGGGGAAGGGATGAGGTGATACAGCCCAAGGCAGGGCTGTGCTAATTCTCTAATTTAATTAAACGAGCTGTTAACGGTCTCGATGTGGCTATATGTGAACGTCAGTCTGTGTGTAGATGTTGGGATTTTTGGCCTCTAGAGGCCGCAGCAAGCCCAGGCTCCAGCTGCCCGAAATGGGCTCTGCACTCCTCTGGGTGAAAAAGCCTTTGTTTCATCCTAGAAATGCTCCTCTCTGAAAGGAACTGTACTTGCAGCTCCTCCCAGCTACCCCACAGGGGCCTTGGAGAAGGTTGGGGATGTGGGGGAAGGATTTCCCAGGAGATGTGAAGCTGCAGGATTGAAACCTGGGGTTGCTCTGTTTATGTGGGAGCAGCCTGAGGGACAGCCTTGGGGCTGGATGATGATGGATTCTCCTTGTATGTGTTTTATTCCCTGTGGGGTAGCAAGTTTCTGTTCTGATGGCACTTGATGGGGGGTTTCAGCCTTTATTTATTTGTGGGATTTATAGCAAATTAGTGAGATGCTTCTTTTTAATGTGAAATCTGTGGTCAGAGTCTGACGGTTACTGTGTGGCAGATTGGGATGTCCTGAGGATGAGAAAAGGACTTGGGTTTTAACTCTTCACTCTTGCCTTGGTTTTGACCAAGGAGAGGAAGATGCATTGAGCTTCTCCTGATCCCAAAGTCTAAATATAATAAAGCCTTATTGCAAAACAAATGATTTCTCAAGGCTCGAGAGACAGCGTTATTAAGCACTGGCTCCATGTGCCCTTGAGCTAACGACCTTCACTGAGCTCATGGAAATGTTCCTGTTTCTTGAGCAAACCCAGCAGCTCCAGCAGGCTGTGTTTGAGGACACTGTGTGTGCTCAGAGCCTTTCCAGGGCACTGTGCTGCTGTGTGGTGACACTGCAGGGCTGGCACTGACCTTTGGCCATGAGGGATTCCAGCCCTTCCTAGAGGGCCCTGCTGTAAATATGGATTGGCTCAGATGAAACTTTGTCCTTTGGCATTCCATGTGTGTTTACTGATTGAATGTCATTGAGTATCCTCCTCTCTCTCTGTCTCTGGGGATGGCCCACTCCATCCTGTGCACTGAGCTGCTGTGAGCTCTGTGGCCAGAGCAGATGTTTAATCCTCAGGAATCCCTTGCTCTTTTCCTTGATAACTTCTCTTTTGCCTGACAATCTCCTCTCTGTCCTCACACATCCTTTCCAGGGACAGAACCTCTTCCCTTCCAGCAAACTGGAAACCAAAAGCAGTGGAGGTTTTGCTCTAGAAAGCACGTGACTGAGGAGAAAGGCTCTGACAGTAAACAGGGCTGGTTTTGCAAACAGCCTGTTGTCCCCTGGGACTCCCAGACAGCCCTTGCTCTGTCTCTGGGTTTCCTGTGGAAGGGTAACCTGGAATTGGTGTGTTGGGAGGTTGGGACAGCATTTAGAATAAGACTGCTGTGCCCCAGAGAGTGGGAAAATGTGTGGGTTACAGCTGCCCTGGCATCTTGGTGACTAAAGAAGTCGTGTGGAAGCAGCTTTAATTTTGAGAGCCAAAGGGAGAAATGCAGCTCCCTACACTGTGGGAAGGGTTCCCAGCCAGTTGGCATTCCTGGATTTGGTCAAGGTTTTACTCTACAGCAAGAGCAAGATGTTCCCCCACTCTTCATTCCTTTCCTCCCTTGTGCTCTCTTCACATCCAGCTCACCAGCCTTTGTTTTGGTTGTTTGTTTTTTTTTAACCATAAACCATGCTTAATTTTGTTTGTTTGTTTTTCCCTAAATATTTTTTTTCTCTCTGTTCCCATTTATTCCAGCTGAGTGACTCCATCAAGCAGATGAGACACCACCAAACGCTGCACACTCTGCTACATCACCCATTGCAGCTCTTCCCTGGGTGCAGGGAGGGCAGCTGGGAGGGGGGTATGATTGATGGGAGGGGGGGAAGGAGGTGGCAAACAAGGGGTTGGGGGGCTGATTTGGTTGGGTTTTGGTTGGATTTCTTATTTGGCAGAATCATTGTGAAGAGGAGGCGGCCTTCTCCTTAGAAATCATGTTTGTGGAGGCAAAACAATTGTGGAGAGGGAAACATCTCTCAGTGATCAGCTGCAGGTCCTTGACCTGTTGGAGGGCAGGGCTAGATGTTACTCCAGGCTTCTCCAGGACATTCAGGGCTTGTCTCATGGGCTCTTGGTACTCTGAGGCCTCTGAAAGGTTTGCTGTGATTTTTTTCTAAAGTTGTTTCCTATCAGCGAGGACCAAAAGGAACAAATGATTCATCATCATGTGTGAAATGGAAAGGAAAAAGAGATGCCTGGTCTTTTCCTGGAAGTTCTGTTTTTCTTGTTCTGCTGCATTCCTAAACCCTGGCATAAAGACTTCTCAAGGATTCTCTGCTGCTGAACAGAGGGGCTGTGGCTCTAGTCCAAACCTGCCTTACTTGGGAGTGGGGTGGCTTTTCTGTGATCATGACCAAGCTGGAATTCACACAATGCTGAAGAAATGCAAAAGAGACTTTTCTTAATTGCCTGCAAAAATAACACTTAGTTGGGGGAGTTTTTTTGCATTTCTTTTTAGATCAAATGGTGCCTTGTCTAACCTCTGAATCAATAATAAAATAACCTCTTTACATTTGTATCTGGTGCTGTGTCCTCTTTGACCTGCAGACAGCGTGGAGGATGAGGAGGCAGATGACAGCATCAACTAACAATTGAGCTGGGTGGATCCTGGGGCCTGATCCTATCTCAAGGATGTTCTGTGCAGCTGGAAATGTGGCTTGTAATTCCTTTTATCTCTTCTCCTTGCTGAGTGTGTCCAATGCTTTAGATCACCATAGCAATGGTGGTTTTTTGCTGGTTCTCTCTCCTGTTTCTTCCTGTGTGAGGCTGAAAGCACCGAGCCCCTGTGTATCCTCTCTGTCCAGAGCTCCTTGCAGCATTTGAACTGATGTAATCCCTTTTTTTCCTCCTCCCTTTGAATCTCCAGTGTGTGGAGGAGCTGATGTTATTTCCTTCTCTCTTCCTGCAGCAACTGGAAGCCACATTATTGTGTCTTCTGTTCTGCCTTTCATACTTTGCTGCATCCCTCCCTCTCTCTAAATTCACAGGGAAAATTCTGTCCTAATGCAGGGAATGAGAGCATTTCCTGGCCTCCCTTTCTCCTGCCTCCACAGGGACTCTGACCCTCTGTGGTATCCCAGAGGAGGCTGTTCCTGATGGACTGATGGAGATTTGTTGTTTATCCGTGATTCTTGCAGCCCTGCATGTGTTGAGGCATCAGAAAGGGCTGCATGTACCCATTTCCTACAGAAATTATTGGTTTTCCAGCATAATTGGGCTCCTCCATTCTGTCTCTGTGCTCAGGTGTTTTCATTACCTCTCTGCACCTCCCATTACCATTCTTGTGCCTCTCTGGCCTTTGTGGCATTCTTCCCTTGCTCCTTTTGATGGTGGCTGTTAAACTGTGCTCTTCCTCCTTGTCTGGGATTGTGTCCTCTGCTCCTTGCCTGCTGTTGTTTTAGAAACCTGTTCTGCCTGCTTCTCCTGGCATTCTGGTCTGTGGGATGGAGGAATCCTGGCTCCTCTGAGCTGGGCTGCCTCTGTTTGATCCTTACCTGAGTGTGGAGCATGAAATGGATTGTTGGGGAGCTGTGGGGAGGCTGCAGTGGGGAGTCTCTGAGCTCAAGCCTGGCTCCTCTGGAGCTGGATGTGTGCTGTGACCTGTCTCTCTCAGGCTGACCTTGAATGTTTTCCACAGCACACGATGCTCTGCAGGTGCTGTAAATTCCTTCTGCTCAACCATTTCGTTCCAGCAAGCTGCTTATCAGGCACTCTTTTGAAAACTGTGTTCATATTTCATACACACAATTATTCAGCAACTATAAAAGGGGAAAATTCCTATTTATAGCACAAGGACCAGCATCAAATAGGACACTGAATTCTCACTGATAGAGGAAGTGACCTGTTCTCTAATGCAGCAATATTTCTGCTGAAAAGAAACAGCATCTTGAATGGGGGGAGGGATGAAAGCCCTGGGCCATCTCTTTCCATTAAAAATGTGCTGCAGTCCTAAAAATGTATCTGCCCTTCTCCCTTCCCAATGAAACCATTGGAGACAGGGATTGCAGGAAAACCTTTCACTGTGGGTTTGTGGTTGGTGGTAATGAACCCCCCGACTCCTGATGGTCTGGTTTGGAGCTGGGCTTGAGTTTCTGATCAATAACCTGATCCCTGACCTTGATGTGGGGGTGAGGAGAAGCCGCTGCAGAGATGTCTGTGGGGACTTGGTGCCATCACGGTGCTGATGTGCACAGCCATGAAGGAGCTGAGGAACACGTGGGGCTGAGAACAAAGAACTGATGGAGGGAGTGGGAAGGTGGGCAGAGCTCAGGGGACAGGGGTGGAACTGCAGGTAAGATGAGAGCCTGTTTGCTCTGAGCCTGCTTCCCCTGGCTCCCTCTGCTCTCCCTTCCCTTCCAGGTTTGTGGAACCACAAAGCCATCACTGCCTGCTGTCCCCTGCTGTCGCCCTGTCCTTCCCGCTGCAGTGGGTGATACCAAGCGAGGCCCTGGGCGGTGGAGGAGCAGAGGATGGGATTCCCCTGCTGTCGCTGTGGCAACGCCGGGCAGGGAAGCAGCAGCAGCAGCAGCAGCGGGATGCGATGGGCGGCTGCGTGGCGTGGAGGGAGCGCTGGGGAGGCTGCGGGGGCCGGGCTGCGCTGACATCACGCGGGGAGGTGGCGCAGAGGGAACGGGAGTGGGAAAGGGAGAGCGGGGAGACTGCGGAGGGGAGAGCCGCCACCGAGACTGGGCTCCGGGGACAGGTAAGGGATGGCAGCGGGGCAGGGGGGCTCTGCGAGATGCTGTGGGATCAGCGCCGGCCTCGGCATCTCTTGGGGGGATGGCTGCTGGGAATATTATACAATGCCTGAACAGCCTGGCACAGCAGGGCTTGGCTGTGGGACAGTGAGGGCAGGTCAGAGCCCAGCTGGCTGGTGCAGGAACTGGTGCAGATGCTTCCCCCCAGGATAGCAGCGTGTGTGGCACTGGTGCTGTACTGGGAACAGCCAGGAGTACCTGCACTTCCAGAACAGGATAAAGGGGCTGGAGAGTAGCCCTGGTACCCCTGGCTGGAGAAGGGGAGCAGAGTTCTCCCTGGGGACTAATTTAATGAATTTCTCATTGATGAAATTAATCAGAAGTTTGAGACTCCATCCCCTGAGCTGCATTTATCTTAGAGCAGAGCTGGTGCACTGGGACCGAGCCCAGCAGCGCGTTTGTGGTGGGAATCCTAAACTGCACATCCCCAGCAGCCTCAGCACTTCCCTGCCTGTGCAATAGTTCTGGGGAAGGCAGCCAGGTGCATGGGCACTGCCAGCAGCTCTCTGCATGTGGATCCTGGGGATTGCAGACCTGGAAGGCAAAACAACCAAGTCCTTGAAGCCTCTCTGGGTGTCGTGTTGCCTTTTAGTACAAGGGTTGCATAACGGGATCTGTTTTGTTAGCAGAGGGAGTGAGGGTGACAGTCACCTCTGCCCAGCAGTACCTGTGTGCTCTGCTGGCCCGTGATCCTGGGGGGAATTTCATATTTTTCTTAACCCAAGAGTTGGGCTGGCTCCCTGCTGCTTGTGGGATCCCACAGCAGTGGGGTGTAGGGACTCTGCATCTACACTTAGGTTACACAGCCTTAGCAAACTAGAAAATGAGTTTGTGAGCACCCCACTCGTGTGCTGACCTGATTCTGGCCTGTCAGGATTCTCGGTTGAGGAAAACACAGCTGGGGTCAAAAGCTCAGTGTTGGTGACCCCTGTGGGTGTCAGAAACCAGTGGAGATGGAAGAGGCAAAAGTAGAGACCTTGCTTGAAACCCAAGAACAGGGAGAGGCCAATGCTCCTGTCACGACCATTTTGTAGAACCAACACATTTCCCAAGGCATTTAAAGGGCTGGGGGCTGTGACCCAGTGGCACCACAGAGGCATGCTCGAGAGTGTAACTGCTACAAGAAGCATAAATATGCTTTAATTAGGGAAGCAATTGCTGTGTGAGGCACAATCCCTCCCCACCAAGGCACACGTGCTGGATCTACTGGGACCACCTGGGAGCGGCCCATGTGGCCACACTGCTGCTTATGGGATGGAAAGTGCCAACAGCAACAGCCTGTGCTGCTCTGTGGGGTTTCTGTGGGAGCAAGGGGTGGCAGCCCCACGCTAGGAGGGTGACAGGCAGTGCTGTCACCCAGGTGGCTGCAGGGCCAGCTGCATCCCAAGCCTCTGGCATGGGCAGGCAGAGTGGGGAGGGCCCATCAGCTGCTCTGTGCCAGCCCTCAGCTCTGCCCAGGGCAGCTGTGCTGGGAGGGAGCCAGCTGGGGATGGGCCCCTGTGCCCCAAAGGGAACCTCACTGGGCACAGCCTGAGCTGGGCTCCCTGGGCCAGCTTGGGAAGGGTGCAGGGAGGAGTTAACACTGCTGTTCTTCTGCAGTTTCATTCCCCAGGTTGTGGTTCTGCATGACCAGCAGCAGGATTGCTTCAAAGTCATGTTCCAACTTGATTTTTTTCAAGGTTATTCAAAATTCAGTGCAGGAATGGCACCAGGACCTCTCACAAACAGAAAGGCCAAGTCACCCCCTCCTAGTCCTTGACCTTCTCCGTGGCTCTCCCTGCTTTCCCCCATTCTTGCCTACACTGCAAAAGGGATGATCATGTGAATATTACAAAGCCTGGCATCTGCACATCAGCTGCAGCAGCTGAGGCTCTGCCATGCTCCCAGTGCCTTGGTGTGACCCTGTCCCCACAGCCATGCTCTGTCACCTGTGTGCTCAGCCCCCACCACAGGCTGTCACTGCCAGGCACACAATAACACAGAAACACATTAACTGGGAACCCGTGCTCCCTTTGGGAAAAGTGCTATGGATCTGTGAGCCTCTGCAGAGACCTGGAGCATCAGGAGGAGCTGCCTTTGTGCCAGTGTCCAGAGAAGGCCCTGGGAGCTGAGCCAGGTCCTGTGAGACATTTTAATCCTGCCTATTTCACAGGCTATCTTGGCCACGACTCCACTGCAGTGGACATTTTCCCCTTCCTTTCTTGGGGCACTCACAGGCACCTACCTGGTGTTTGTTTTCACTCCTTATCTGGTGCCACTGGGAGCAGGCAGGGCAGCAGTGCAGCAAGGAGAGTCAAGGAGAGTGGGAATTCACATTCCCAATGTTGCCTGGCCACCCTGGAGACCCCTCCATCCTCTCCCTAAAGCCAGGCTGAAATTTCTTTCTGCTGAGGTAGCTGTTTGTTAAATAGTTGAGGTTACTTGAGTAATCAATAGTTCTCTGGTTCCCAACAGAAATATTATCCCCCTGGCCAAATCAGCTTTTCTATCTTTGCTATAAACCCGCTCCTGACTCTCAGCTGTTGAAGGATGGAGGTGCATTCCTGATTTACCTGCACAGAACCCCACTCCTCTTCTTTCCTCCTGCCAGCACCACTTTTTCTCTCTGAGGCTGAGCTGTAAGGGCTGGAAGCACACGGAAAAATCACTGGAGTCATTCAGTCTCAGCCTTTCTCTTGGCCCTGCCCCAACAGCTCCTTCTCTGTGCTTGCTCCTCCAAGGAGAGAGGTGAGAGTCAATGGGATCCTCATGGCCAAGGGCACTGCTGACACAGCTCCCAAGCCATGGACTCCAAAACAACTTGCTGCCAGCTGAAGAAAAATTGTTCCCATCCCACAGCAGGAGCTGTATCCCAGAGAAGCAGGGCTGGAAGACAAGGCACACAGTGAGGTTCCATGGCTGCACATAAATTTTCCTTGCAAACAGGCAAAGGCACCAACTCCCAGGAGCCGGATTCCTGCTTCCACCCCGGCAGCCAAAGGCTGGGCTGTGGCTCTGGGCTCCGATTTCTTGTGACTGAAGGAGGCCACGAGGTTTGTTCTGCTGCTGGGCCAGTGGAAACAGCCTTGCTGTGCATTGTGAGCATCTCTGCACATCTCTGTTCTTTCCAAACCAGAAAAGGTCACAGAGACCCAAGAGAAACCCACTTCCCTCCTTCACTGAGCTCCCTCTGCCTCGCACATGCTTTTGTTGCCATCCCTTGCTTGCCAAAGGCAGGAACAAACACTGGGGTTTGGCAGGGCTCAGAGCCTTGGCGTGTTGGATGGGAAAGAGGCATTCTTGGTGCTCAGCTCGGGGACAGGGCTCTGCTCCACGCCCTCTGCCAGATTTTCCAGCTGTGATCTCGCTGCTCATCCCATGCTGAGGGCACCGTCCTGGGGATGGGGCTGTGAATCCTGCAGGAGATCTGTGGAAGGGAGAGGGAATAGCTGGAGCAGCACCCAGAGCTGTGTGAACCCCTGGGTGCTGCTTGAGCTGAGCTTCACATCCAGGGAGAAGCACAGGAGCTGGTGCTGCCCTGAGAGGCTTTGCCCCAATTCCAGGGGAGCAGGGAAAGGCAGAGGGAGGCCATGTAAAGCAAGGCTGTCTCTGCTTTGGTTAAATAGGGCTGTTTTTGCTGACAGCTCCTCCTGAGAGCCTGCAGGGAGGGATTCTGTAACTCAGAGGCAGCTGAGAGGCTCCTGGCAGCTACTGCTGCTTCAGTGTCAGGCACTGGACTTTTCCTGGTGCTCAGGGGAAAAGGGATGGCAGGGCTGGGCAGATGAGAGGCTGCTGCCTTCCTGTTAGAAGGATGCTCTGGAGCAACAGCAGGGCCTGATTTCAGAGAAGCATTTGAGGTCTCAGTGCACACTGATCGCCCCAGAAACCTCCTACTCAATTTTCTGCTGTGCACAGCCCAGCCTGAGGCAGCACAGGGGGCAGTTTGCTCCAACACTGGTTAAGACAGCCCACAGATGACAAGCCCCAGCGAGGGATGAGTGTTTCTCATGGTGGTGAAGGGCTGAGGGAGAGGAGGGAGGGAGAAGAGGAATTTCCTGGTTGTGGTAAAGGTGGGTTGTGCTTGAAGTTAGAGAGAATGGGCTTGTGGTCACTGCATGAGGCTGGGGGAAGGAAGGCGTGGGTCAGCAGCAAAACCCAGCAGAACGAACCCCATTTGCCTTTCCATGGCAGCCCAGGAATGAAGGGCAGCTCCCCTCTCCCTTTGGCCACCTTGTGCTGCAGAGAACACAGCACAGGGGAACAGCCCTGAGCTGGGGACAGGGGCCTGGCAGCCAAGGGAAAGATCTCAGCTGAGACAAGGGAACCCTGAGCAAGCACATGTTCAGTGAGAGGCTCACACATTCCCCACCTGGTTAATGCTGGCTCAGCCCTCTGGAAAATGACAAACGTTTTCCTTGCTGTGGGGCCAAAGGGCTGTGCTGGGAGCTCTCTCTGCTCCCCCAGCCTGGCTGCAGGCAAGAGGTGCTGCTGGCAGGGCCCAGAATCGCTGTTCTTTCCCCTTTTCACAGCTGTTGCTGGTTATGAAAATGGGACTGTTCCCCAGGCAGTTCTCAGCAGGAACTGCCCTTTCCAGGACTGACCACATGGGCTCTTTCTTCCCCTTCCCACCTCCTGACAGCAGTCACAGTTTTGGGTACGCTCTAGTCTTGGCAAAGCACTGCCCTTCCCTGCTCCTCTTCCTCACATGACACACAGGAGAGGGAGGCTGTGGCCTGTGGAAGGGGAATGTTTGTTCCTGGACTGAGATCAATACAATTCTTGAGCCAGTCCTCCTCCCAAAGCTCAGAGAGAGGCATAAGAAAAGTCGGGATCAGTCTCACACAGTTGGGATTTAATTTACACCCCAAACTGTCAGTCTGTCCTAGCACAGAGATCCTGGCACCAGCTCCCCTTTTCCCTTGTGCAGGATGGGGGGCACAGCTTGCAGGAACACCAGGGCATGTTGTGGAACATTATTTCACACCTGGTGCAGTGTCAACAGCACAAAGGAACACTGGGCAAAGCTTAGGGAAGGCAGGAAGGAGACAGCAGGGCTTGGTGCTGCTGGAAGCTGAGGGTCAAACACCTCTGCAGGCAGGGAGACTGTGCAGAAGTTATCACAGATTTCAGGGTGGGAAAGCGCAGGGTTCAGAGCTTAAGCCAGTTTCTAAGAGAAAAGAGCTGGACTAGTAGGAAAGGGGAATGACTCCAGGGCAGCTTTCTGAGCTTTCTGGCAGTGCTGGATGCTCAGAGGACACTGATGGCACAGAAGGGGGTGGGTTTGGGCCACATCCTAGCCAGGAGCTTGGGAGTCCTTTGGAAAACCCAAATAATGCAAGTGAGCTAAGTCAGAGAAGAGTGGTCTGGCTAAGGCCAGTCTGAACAATTCCTTCCACTCTGCCTTCCTCTTTTGTGCAGTGAGGCAGGAAGCTGAAAATTCTCTGGCTGATTTTGGGAGCCCAGAGGTCAGTGACCACTGATCATGCTGGCTCTGAGGAACAGATGAGTGTGTTAGCACCCAGCTCCCTCCTGACTCCTTAGCACACATCCACAGAATTTCCTGGCTTTTTGTTTCAGAACGCAGGGAAAATTCCTGCCACCAGCACTGAGTTAAATTGAAAGTTGGTAAATTCAGGAGGCTTCTTTCGACAAGGGACTAACCTTTGGAATTGCCTCGAGAGCTGGTAAAGTCAAATAATAACTGGCTTGGAAAATCCTGATGGTTTTATGACCTTTCACAATGTCTGTACTTCTGTACCCAGACAAGGGTCACCACACTGCTCCAAGGCATGAGCAGAGGGATAAAGGAAGAGTTCTCTTCCTGTCTTTCCCTATCCTGGTGTGATTGCCATTGCTCAGCTCTGTAAAGCACAGGAATTACTCCAGGCCAGAGCAGAGTGGCTGGAGTCCTAAGCCTGTTCCATAAACTCCACTTTGGGATGAGAATTCAAATCTCTCCATGACCTCCTGACAAGTGAGGGAATGTGGATGTGGCCATTGCTGAAGGGGCTTCAGAAAACCCTGCTGAGGGCAGTTTGTGCTCTTGTCCTTGGAGGTTCTACTGAGACCTTTCCCTTTCTAGGTGCTTTGTGGGATTGAAGCCCAAACCTCCAGGCAGCCACGGGGACAGGCTTCATCCACCACCTGCCCATGGCAGCAGGTCCCAGTGGTGCTCAGTTCACTGGAGCTTTATCCCACCAGCAGGTCCCAGTGGTGCTCAGTTCACTGGAGCTTTATCCCACCAGCAGGTCCCAGTGGTGCCCAGTTCACTGGAGCTTTCTCCCACCAGCAGGTTCCAGTGGTGCTCAGTTCACTGGAGCTTTATCCCACCAGCAGGTCCCAGTGGTGCCCAGCTCACTGGAGCTTTCTCCCACCAGCAGGTCCCAGTGGTGCCCAGCTCACTGGAGCTTTCTCCCACCAGCAGGTCCCAGTGGTGCCCAGTCCACTGGAGCTTTCTCCCACCAGCAGGTCCCTGTGAGCAGTGGATTATGCCCTGGCAACAGGGACACTGCAACGTGCAAGCCCCAAAACTGCAGTGCCTGCTCCACTACGCAGCAAAATAGGTCGTGCATCAGCAAATGAAAAAGGACAGATGGTGGCTGCTAATACAGCTTAGTTTATGGCCTGCAGGATTAACTCACTAGTTGTCATGTCTGCAGAAAATAGGAAATGGGTGGGTCAGCTGAAGGAAACGTGTGGTGTGCCCAGCCCTACCTGTGCTGTGGGATGCACCAGCTGGAGAGGATGTCAGAGATCCTGTGAGGTTTTGAGACATTGCTGAAGGGCTGCCAGCGTCTTTAGGGGGGCTCTGAGCACTGGAGATGGTGCCTTGTACCAAGATTTCCTGCCCACCTTGGATTCCACAGTCCCACAATCACAGGGATTGATGTGAGCTGAGCAGGGATCTCCAGCAAACACAGGGACATCCCTCTATGGTCTGTGCTCCAGCAGCTCTGCAGGAGGAGCCCACAGCTTCCTGTCCTGTGCCAGCTGCAGGACAGCTCCAGTTCAGCCTTTTGAACTCCCCAGCACCCACGTGTCTGCAGGAGTAAGACTGAAAGCTGAGGCAGAAGCCTCAGGTCTTTTCAATGCCTCCTCTGTGACACACTGTTCTCCTTTCCTGGAAACCAGGCCAGTGCCTCACTCTGTTCTCCTTGCAGAAATCCAAGCCCGTGCCAGAGCTCTGCCTGGTGCATCTGCTCTCCGAAGGGCAGGACAGACTCTTCCTTAGCTCTCCATGGGTGCTCCTCCTGAAGATTTCACTTTGATCTTGCTGCTTCTGCTGTGGCCAGGTTTGCTCATGTCCTGCAAGATACTGAGCATCCCAAAAAGCAGCTGGCATCAGGGAGACACTCCAGAGCCAGGAGAGGAGCATGCCATGCCATGCCATGCCATCTCCATGCCTCTAGGCCTTCTGCTGTCACAGGTGTTTGTCACCACCACCTTCCAACCACAGCCAGCCATCACAGGCACTGAGGTTTTCTCCAGTGACTAATTTGCCTGTGTTTACGCCAACACCAAACATTTAATTGTCTGTTGAATGACTCAGGTGAGGAGGGAGTCTGCCTCCTTCCTCTTGCCACAGGGATCTGGCCAGCCCTATCCTGATGACAGCACCCTACAGTGCTAAACCTTCTCAGCTACAAATCCCCCATCATTAAGGGTAGCAGGTCAGTGGTGAGAGTGACTTGAGAGCGGGGATCATTGTCACTTCTATCCCCAAAGCTGTTCAGCGAGCGTGGAGGTGAATAAAGAACACGGAACAGCCTGTGCTTTTATTACAAAAGGAATCGCTGCTTTTTGTAGAGGGGAAAAGCATGTCAGATTACTATTATAAGTAATTGCTTAATGGTCCCTACCTCTGCGTCATTGCTGAGGAACATCCGAGTCCCTTTTTGGGGTCTCTCCTCACTGCACGTGTGCCACCAACGGGGCCAAGCCCGTGGCCATCCCAGCTGTGGGAGCCCTGCAGGAGACAGGACGGGGGAGCTACGTGGGCATGAGAGCCTCCACATTGTTCCCCCTCGAAATCTCCCCACCTCCCACCTCTTTTATCAGCTGCTGACAAGCTTCGCCATGTGTGTAGGCGGCTCCCAAGCTTCCAAGACGATTTCCCGCTCCCACCCGTGAGAGGAGCGCCCAGGATTTCGGGGAGGGGGAGCTCAGCGTTCCCCCGGCTGCCGGCCTGTTCTGCAGGGCCTGTTGTGATGCTGTCAGAGAGCTCCATGTGGTAACTCTCCCTCTCTCTCCCTCTCCCAGGATTTCACATGACAGCCTCTTCCCCAGAAAGTCACAGCAGGGAGTGGAAGATTGCCGTGCATGTGTGGGTGTTAGGAGGGAGCAGAGTGGGATGGGGAGATGGAGGGGAGAGGAGGTGTAACCACAGACTAAACCAGAACAAATCCTCTTCGAAGAGCCTTGCATTTCTGATCCCAAGGCTCTCATCTCCTGCCTCTTTCTCTTCATTTAAAAGTATGTCAATCCTTGTTAAGTCCAGCAGAGAAAAGAGGAGTCAAGCACAATCATCTCCTTCCTTCCCTGAACACATCTCGGGGGACCAGGAGAGGCAAACAGAACACGAACTAAGTGGATAGAGGCAGAGATGTGCACACTGGGGAGAGCCCTCCCCAGCCTCGGGTGTCCTCCCTGGAGAGACACGAGGGGCCGTTAATGACATCTCCATCTGACAAACGATCACAGTGCATGTCATTACGAGCCAGCGCTTCCCCGGGGCCCTGGCAGAAAATGACCCCAATGAGCTTCAGTTCCTGCAATCACAGCTGCTCCCCGTGAACGTTCAGTGTTCATCCCGCACAGCTCCGGGCTCTCGGGGTTAAACCTCGCCGAATGCCTCGGGCAAGCCGAGATTGACATCCCTGCCCTGGAGCTGGGACCCATAAAAGGGGAGTAGGGAAGCCCACATGGCACTGGCACAACTCTCCAGGGCAAGGAGCTGGGGGACACCTCTCAGTGCACTTCTGAGAGGTTCAAAATGATCTCTGTGCTACTTAAATCTGTCTGTCCTCCTCATCTTCCTCCAGATGCTGTGAGTGCAGCACATCTCAGGTAGGGCTCATGGTGGGTCCTCAGCAGAGAGACCCCTGAAACTGCCATCTGCATTTTGCCATCCTGATGCACCTGGATCACTTGAACAGCCCTGGTTGTCCCACCTTAATAGGGCCAAAGGTCTCAGCCTGCCCAGTAAAACCAGAGCTGAGTCATTCTCGGGACTCCCTGTGCAAAAACGAGGAAGAATTCCTGGTGTACAATTGCTCCTCTCCTTCCTGCATTTCATCAGCAAGCAGCAACACGAGCTGGGTTTTCTCTGAACTCTGCAATGCAGCCTGTCCCCCTTGAATAACCCCACTCATCCCTTCCTGGGAAAAGTGGGAGAAACCCTGAGGAGACCCACAGACTTCCAGAGAAAAGAGGCAGTGCTAGGGAGGGGTTCACACCTCAGTGCCTGCATTCCAGAGGTTTGAGGCCGATTGGATCTTTGTGTGTCCTGAAATAGCTGTTTCAACACCCGCTGTGTCCTGCAGGCCAGCGAGGAGAGCACTAGGCAGGTAATTCCATACCTGTGATATTTGGGTCACCAGGAAGGGGGGAAAGGTGGGCAAAGGGGATGTGGTAGGAGTTGGAATTTCAATTTTACCATCTGCAAACACAAACGGATGCGCCTCTTGCCACAGCGATGTTCCCGGCCAGGCACACCCCGGTTCCTCCATGCAGTCTGACTTTCACAATCCCTTCCCAGCAGCTCAGCCTCTGCTTTCACTCTCTGAATTACCAAGGGGAATTTTCATTACATCACCAGAGGCGCTTCCTCCTCGACAGTGACAGAGCTGTCACTCTGCTTTGCAGGGGGTTTTTGGGGTGTGGGTGACGAAGATATTCTCTGGAAAGAGAAATACCTCCCAAAAGCAGGTCCAGCCCAGCTCAGCCTCCCCAGGTGGCTCTATCCAGGCTGGGAACGGCACTGGGCAGTGTGGGGTGGCTCCAACCGGTGTCTGGACAAAGCCTTCTCCCTGGATGCCTTCCTGGGGGACACAGCGCTTTCAGGCAGCTTTAAAAGCCGCCTGTGCCAAATCCAGCGGGGTCGGAAGTCAGCAATCTTCCAGCTTTCTGCCAGCGTAAGCAAAAGCCAATTTGCCTATTGGAGCTGGGATTTGCAGAACGATTCGCTGCAGCGTTTGAATCCCCCCCCCGCCACGCCCCCGCCTTCTGTATCTTTATTTTTTTTGTTGTTTGTTTGGTTTGGGTTTATCTTTTCAAATACCCCCCAGTTTAACGGTCAGGCTGGTGGCAGCTTCCCCGCAGCTCCGGGGAGGGGCTGATGTGATCTCACTCCCAATCCGGTGACTTCCCAATCAGCCTCTTTCCCTCCCTGGCAGCTTGCTTTCCTGCCCTCTGCTTTCCGTTCCTGGCTGTTTGTCTTGGGGTGGTTTTGTTGGTTTGGGGTTTTTTTTTTTTTTTGAATCAAAACAAACTACCGGGTTCAAACTGCTCGTCAGGAACACGCTGAGCAGGAGCCTTTGCTCAGAGAAACACCTCTGCCATGGAGAACTTGGTTTTAAGTAACTGGGATGTCTCTGGACCACAGTGGGGAAATCTGTATCTCAGAGCTCCATAAAAGCACTGAGTTCCCTTAAATATATAACTTCTGCACAGCTTGGGAGGAGGGAAGATGGCTCTGAAGTCACTCGGATTTACCCTGGCCTCCCCCAGCCTTGCTGCTATCGTGATTCCTCATATAAGGCAGTGAAGAGTCATTTCAGCCCCACCAGCCCGTCCTTTCCCAGGAGCTCCAGATGGTTTTGCTCTCTGTCTCTCTTATGTCTGCACTACTGGTAATTCAGGCCTGTCTCACATTAGCTTTTGAGCTGAAACCTTCCCACAATTAGTTGGAGTCTGCTTCTGCACTGCAGAGGACGTAGGGCTGAGCTGGCACAGCGCTGTCTGGGAGATCCATCCCACACAAGTCCTGTTCAGGTTTCTCTATTTCACTCAAGAGTGTGATTTTTCTAGTGAAATCATCAAAGCAAGACAGTCTCTGCTACAGATGGGCAGCGACAGCCATTTGAGAATGCCTCATACCTGGCTTGTCTCAAGACAAGAGTAGTTTATTTCAATATAATCTCGTTTTACACCAATATAACATCTCTCCCTCCTTTCCCAAGGAAAAGAGTCATTTTCCTCTGGGAGTTCCACACCACAAAGTATCAGGGAAATCTTCATGCCTGCCCAAGGAGCACAGCTCAGCAACTCACTGCTCAGGGAAAATGTGCTCCACAGACACCCTGGAAGCATCCCTGCTTCTCTTGGAGCAGAGCTGTTTGCCCCTTGCCAAATTAACTTGCTAATTAACAGGGTTTTTTTGATCCCAGGCAGGAATTTACCACTCTGAGGCCAAACCTAAGTGTGGTCCAAAACTTCCAGCTGGTCCAAAGCCCCGTGTGCTGTGGCAGGAATGTGAAGGGCTGACAAATGTCTGGGGAATGCAATCTCTGGGGAAGGACCTGGGTGTAGCAGACATCTTGGGATAAGCAGTGAGGGAGGGTGTATGGCAGGCACAGAATTAATGGAGAAGGAGCACAGGGAGAAGCAGGATTGCTGCAGGGCATTTAGGAGAGGAGGAAGCTTCATTTGTGCAGGTGATTTGCTCCTTCTGTGCCTTCATTCACCCATCAGACAGGGAAGTGTCATCATTATCCTCCCTGTGACAGATCTGGGGTCTTTGCCTACAGCAATCCAGCAGCACCAGCACCGAAATCCTGGCTCCTTGTTCCCATCCCAGCTCTTGGAAGGCTCCTGGTAATAATAATCATGCAAACAGGCTTTGCTGAGGGAGATGATTTCAGGAACAGTGATAGCTGGGAGACAGTGATGGAGCCACACTTGTCACATGAATAACCACAGTCTGTCCAGTCAGAGCTGACAGTCTAAGGCAAGGCAGCTCCTTCTGTGCTGATTTAAGAGGCTCTTCGTAGACACAGCAGATCTTTCTGCTTCACCTCCCCTGCATAATAAGAAGCAGCATCCTTCCTGTTAGTTTATCTGCCTTTGGATGGGATGTGAGGCTGGCAGACCCCTCTGGGCACAGGGGAACCCTGGAAGGAAACAAAGGCTTTTAACTTTCTGCATGAGTGCAGTGAGAATGTGGGTTGTAGTTTCAGTGCCTCTAAGCCTGGCACTCAGGGAGGAGTTCCCAGCTGAGTAAATCTTTTACATGGTCTTCAGAAACGTTATCAAGGAGGGACACACAGAGAGGGAAGGGATGGATGGATTTAGAGGGGGCTCCTGAGGTTATAGACACCCCTCAACAATGAGAGATGTTAAAAAGCAAACTGCCCCAGGGTTTTTTTATATAAACCTTTTTTTTCTGCACAATCCAGCCAGAAGATTCCCCCTATTCCAGGCCCTGGGTGAGGCAGCCATGGCAGCGCCGAGTGAGGGATGTTGAGGAGATGATGTAAATACGAAGGGAGAGTCATAGAATAAACTGAGACAGAAAGGACCCATCAGGAATATTGAATTCAACTCCTGGCCTTATGCAGGACACTCCAAGAATGCCACCATGTGTTACCCAAACATTGAGGGAATCAGGGTGCTGAGGGGAAAACAGGAGCACTGAGGGGACCCAGGGACTGAAGGGAATTGGGTGTAGAGAAGAGCCAAGGGCACTGAGGGGAAATGGAAGGGAGACAGGGGTGTTTACGGGACATGGGGGCACTGAGAGGAGCAGGGGGTGCTGATGGAATCGGGAAGCTGAGGAGGGTTGGGCACTGAGGGGAGCAATGGCGCTGAGGGGAACCAGGCGCTGAGGGGATATGGAGGCGCTGAGGGGAGCAATGGCGCTGAGGGGCGGGGGGCACTGAGGGGACTGGGGGGCACTGCCCAGAAGCAGAGCAGTGGCTCAGCTCTACCTCACTGAGACGCTTTAAAGCCACTTTGAGGCACCGCAGCCGCGGGACGGGAACGGGCACCGCAGGCTCCGGGACTGCCCGGG
The DNA here is from genome assembly GCA_035583995.1 of Arremon aurantiirostris. NCBI lineage: Eukaryota > Metazoa > Chordata > Aves > Passeriformes > Passerellidae > Arremon > Arremon aurantiirostris. The sequence goes on along the minus strand of JAXCLO010000086.1, from coordinate 5,161,528 downwards.
GGCGGTGCCCACAACCGAAATGGCGGCGGCGGCGGCCGCGCCCGGTGCGGGGCGGGACGAGGCGGGGCCGCGCTCACCCGGCCCCGGCGCCGCTCTCGTTACAGCGCGGCCGAGGCAGCGCCCGGCGGGACGCGGCGCCCGGAGCCCTCGCACTGATCCGCTGCCTCCACCTCGGACCCCGCCGCCGGTGACACCGCCGGGCTAACTTCGCCGCCATGGGCTCCGAGCGGGACTCCGAGTCACCGCGCTCCTCATCCATCCACTCGGCCGCCGCCAAGTGCCCCAAGCCCGGCCGCCGCCGCCGCCTCTCCTTCCAGAGCGTCTTCTCCGCCGCCGCCGCCTCCGCCGCGGGCG